>VWZT01007072.1:262109-274716 GCA_013397055.1 Pachycephala philippinensis | reverse complement strand
ATATTTATATATATATATTTAAAGTAGAATTTTAGAAGTATTTATGTAAATAATTGATGCAAATATTCCATTGATATTATGTGACTATGAACAACGTTTACAATGAAAAATACAAGTGGCCAGCAGGTTCCCAGCTGTGAAGAAAACACATTCAGTGAGATAATTTTTCAGCTAGTACCAGGAAAACTCCTGATTGATTTCTGTTGTTCTTAAATCAAACAGCCTAGTGGAGGGGTTTCTTTAAGGGTAACATAAACCAGATATATTTCAAAGACTTAGACTAGCTTACATTTGTGTTTTCACAGTACCATGAGGAATTTGCACACACACCGCCTGCAACAGGCCTTGCAATAAAATGAGCTACAGTATTGCAGAATAATAATTTGTAACTATTTTTCTATGCATTAAAGCTTCCCATAAATACCTATTACTTGGATTAACATGGTTAAACCATACTCACTTCAGCTGAAAGATGAAGCACCACAAAGTGATACCTCTTTGGAGCGAGGAAAGTAAAGTTAGAGTTCCATAAAGTAGCATTCTTGATACTATAGCCATCTTGGGGTCCCACCAGCCCAAATGTCCAGTCAACAGTACCCTCCTCAAGAGGCTGAAAGTCACAACAGGGATAAAAGTCACAAGGAATTCAAGGAAAACACCAGCTTATTTAACAGCTAGGAAACTTATCATTAAGGATGGCAAAGTTGTAGTGAAACTGAGAACTGCACCTTCATTTCTGCGTCTCAGGTCACCTCTTCATTGACTAAACTCCAGCCTTCTTTCTTAAACTGGAATGGGCATCATTTACAGACAAAATGGGAAAAATTCATAAGTTATGGACTGAATAGCAGCAGTGTGATTTGCCATGAATCCGGGCACCTGCAAAGTATCAAAGCCAAAGGCATCATGTTTTTGGAAAACGAGACTGAGGTTGTCAAGCAAGGAGCCAGCAGTATGAGCTGTTTAATTCATGCTGATTTCGCCAGAACTGCATCCAAGGAGGATGTCACACTTTTCTGTTCTCAAGTTCAACCTTATCTCTGAGTGCATCAGCAAGTTTCACCTCTTCTGAAACAGTACTCTCCTGTGATTTATTTATAATCTCCTGCTGCTTCTTGTAAGTAGAGTTTCACTCCTCTTCCTTACCTCTGCCTCACATCATTATATTCCACTGCTATGCTGCTGCTTCACTTACAAACCTTTCAGCAGCCTGTTTTCTTCCAGCTGCAAGACATGCTAAACTCAAAGGAGACCACTCAGAGGAATGGCAAGGAACTTAGGGACAATATGAATATTTAATGTGTAGAATCATAGAGGCTCAGAACATACCAAACATCCCTGCTAAGCTCATGTTCTTAAAATCCTTTCAAGTTCACTAAAATGGATAGTTAGTCTTTTACACACTTTAATACTGGGAGTTTTTCAGATATCCCTACAAGCTCATTTCTGCCTATCATTTTTGTTGTGTCAGGGTGTTATTTGTGACCTATTCAGTTTAAGAAATACAACGTTTTAAAAGACTGTAAGAATTTACTTTGTCTTAACTGCTAAATCTGTGTGTTGTGTATCTTAGGTGCACATGTACGTTTGTGTAAGATGAAAATACTTCACAAATGCCTTGAAAGTCCTACTGCCCTATTCTTAAAAAGTATTGCATAACTATTTTAAAGTACAGAGCATGGTTAAACAATAAATAAGGAAAAATCCATGAAATGCCTGAGGCACTTCCAAGACATGTTACCTAAGAATGCAATCTCAATTTAAACGTGTAATCCCTCTGATTACTGCTTTTGCCTTATGTATATTTGGGTGTGCTGCACAGTTCAGCAGTTCAGAATGAACACTTTGCTTTTTTGTGGAATGATATTTATTCTTATTAGTGAAGTTTTTAGGAGTTTTGCCCAAACATAAAAATTAACAAAGGGATGAATGTAATGAATAATTTTGAGCTTACCTGGACTTTTAACTGTGATCATTACCAAAACAGCACTGCAGTGTAAAATAAGGGCTATGTAGCCACAGCCCCCAATGAGGCAAATAACCTTCTTAGGATACTCTTGATCTGCCATGGCTATTTTGAACCAGTTATCAGTTTAATCTATAAAGTTACCCTCCAGGCAGTGAATTGCTTGGTAACTAAGTGCTGTGTATCCAACACAAATGATTTTAGAATCCCTGCAAAGCAGCACAGAACAAGGCACGAGGAAGTTTTCAGTCATCACCTAATTCTGTCTGACCAAACTGGTTGAAACAAGTGCTTCCTTTTAAGGAATTTTTTTTTTCATTCAAAGGTTTTGTTGTCTACAAAAGAAGGGTGAAAGGCTCCAAGTTTCAGCTCTACATTCAGATATTCCTACTAGCTTAGGCCTGGTTTTATTCAGTTTATGTGTTTGACTCCCTGTACTCCACTATCTGTGTTTTCGTAATCTTTAAAGCCCCAGGAGATATGCCAAGAAGTGGATTAAAATTTTCACAATGCAAGGGTTAGATTCAAGTCTTTTTCAAGGCTTTATCTACTGCCTTTGCACAGTATGGGAAAACTTTCAGCAAAATATGGAAGGTAAAATATAGACACTGGGACAGTGATTTCTTTTCCTTTTTCAGAGAGGTTTCTTTAAGTAGCGGGAAAATTAGGTCATATTTTGATTTTTCTTGGCTGGCTTATTTCCAAGATGGCCTGCACCCAGTTTCTTCTAAACTTTTCACTTCTCAGAAGGATAATATCTCATGTCAGAATGATAAAGAGTCATGTCAAGAAGTACTGCAGAACATGGTAATCTGAACATTCATCAACAATACAGAATTTCTGATGGCAAGAGCTACAAATAACTTATAGGAAACAGTAATAGAAATTGTTTATTCAGGAGTACTTCCTGTGGCTCTGCAGTTCATCCAGGTGCACAAGCTCTATTTTTCACAGAACATTATTCTCCGTTTCTCTTAGTTTGGATTTCTCATCAACAGATTACCCAAGCCAAGATCTAAGTGTAAGTTTTGTAAACAACTAAATCAGGACTCACACTTTCTACTGAACAGAAAGAAAGAAGCTAAACCAGAAGGTGTTACATGAAGACCAACAGATGGATAAGGGTACAAGTTTACATTGTTATCATTGACCATATTTGAAGCAAAAATAGGAAGCACTGTTATCAGACCTGCTCTGCCACACCTACCTTGCCAGTATAAATTGTCCCAGGAGCACACTAAGCTAAAATCTCATTTCCCACCTATTCTGTTTTCTGGGTTAGGGGGTTTTTTTTGACATGCCAAGGTCAAAATCATGCCTATGCTGTTAGAATACTTATAGCAGTGATGCTCATCTATCGTACACCTAGGTCTTTGACACTCTGACTGAACAGGGTGGGAGAAGAAAATCACCTTTTGATACAGCACTGATTTTTCTATGAAAGCAGACAGATAACATTGTACAGTATAATTGTCTGAACTGGCATTCACAGACAGAGCTCTGAGTGAAGTGCTACAAATCTAGAAGTTTTGTGATTTTTTGTTTGTTTCAAAGCATTCACAGACAAGGACTAGTTTGAACACTGCCATTCTGTGTCCCATGTAAATAGCTTTCAGGTTATAGGTTCATGTGCATTTATATGAATATTACTTATGGGGCATGGATTTGTCATATAAATTGCATGGTTTGCATATTTTTTCCTGTATGGATAGGAAAACATTAGGCAAAGGCATAAATGGATGATGATACATACAACAAAGTGTATGATTGTCATCACTTACATCAGTTCTGGGATTTCAAGATATCCAGTGTTCATCTGAAAATATGCAAATACTAATCAGAGCTGCTTAGCACATCTTCCTGATGTGCAGCTGAATCCTTCTGAATGGCAGATTTTTCACTCACAGAAGCAGTCAGATGTTTTGTTCACTTTTTTCCTTTCACTTCAACCAGATCAGCTGAAAAATTAGCATTAGGCTTCCTATGTGAATCTTTCCACATATCTTCCATTTTCTCTTGAGCAAATGCAAATTACACTGAGCCCATTTCAGATAAATATATTCATCTATAAGAGACAGACTACATATGTGAAAGTCATCTAAACCATTTTTTCTTGTTCTACAGGTTCTTGGGAGTCTTACAAGAGAAAACTACAGCAATTTAATACCTGTCCAAACTATCATTTGTTGGATATATTGCCTGATAGTGGTTTTGCAACAACAATAAAAGGAGGGAATTTACAAACTGTGTTGAGGCTTCTCCCATTCCAAAGCACCATCCTTAAACAGATAAGCATCCTCTTTTAATTTTTACTGAAACATGGAATTCTGGCAGGTCTGACAAGTGCAGTCTGAACTGTGATCCCACATTGATTCCTACACGGATGTTGTGATGAATGCACAGCCATTGGTACCATCACACCACAAAGCTAGCAGCCTAGGCTGCAGTTTTCAAAGCATCACAAGGCCTTTTCTGCAGAAGGAAACTAATACAGAAACTGATTTAAGTCAATGAAAGACTCATATTTTGGCAAAGGGCTACAAAAAAGTGGTGCCCATATACACATTATGGATAAAAAAGAAATAACTTTATGTCTAATCCTAAATTCTTGGAAAAATCTCAGCTGCTCAATCTGCAGGATTCAGAGCCCCTGCATTCTGGCAGGTGGTCTTGTTTAGATTAGGATGCAATAACTAATAACACATTCTTAGCAGGATTTCTCTTCACTGCAGTCTCTACAACTGCAAAAAATAAAGATAATACTTTGATTTCCATTTCATAACCCCTTTATTCAATTTTTGTTGCTTACACCTGTAGCCCTAATGCTTCAGTTGTTAATAAGAGAAGTCCTTCTTAAAGTAGGGATGATAGAACTTATCCTGTCGCAAATGTGTTAGGATCAAAGTGAGGGAGTATTGAAAAGAGTGCCAGGTGGGAAACACCAACTCAGATTATGCATCATCTAGGTGAATGAACCCATCTGATCATTAACATTCTGAAGGGTAACTATTATTAAATACTAAAGTAAGGCAATTCTTGGTGCAGCAATTCATTAAAACCTCAGACCACTGTTAATTTAGCAAGATGCATGTTGGAAGCAGCACAGCAAAAATAATGACATTTGCAATGTTATCTGGAGGCAGCAAGCAAATTGAAAAGAAATTCTACACTCTCCAAACGAGGTGTGGAGTAGGAGAGCTACAATAGGGCTTTGCACAGCTTCTTGTTTCGAGTGCAATTTATAGATCATGAGGGCACCTGTTTCACTGGAATAATACAGGTCAGGGAAATGCAGCTGCCTGAACAAAGCAGCCATAGCAGACAGTTTGCTTTTAAGCAAGATACATTTCAGGCCACTGGCAAGTAAAACAACCTTACACATAAAATAGTGTCCTTAAATTAAGACTAAAAGAAATACTGTGGTACTCTGAATGCATTTTTAAAAAGCAGTCAGTGAAAACATGGGAACCCCAAGTGAAATAGCCTAGGAAGTGATTAAATGTGAAACCTTCAGTTTCCAAATGGAAATAAAACCAAAAAGGAAATATTTTGCATTCTAAAGTGCACTCAGTTGTGATAAGCTTGTCTTTAATAACAGAAAGGAAGGACTAAAGCATTACCCTCACAGACATAGGTGAGAGCAGGATGGATTTGCAAGGACCTTGCATTACAAGAGGGGGTTTTATATCACCATTTCCTGTTGCAACAGGAGCATTTCCTCACTGAAAAGAACCTGAAATTTAGTACAAACAGAAGCTGAGTTACCTGCTTTGACATCAGCAAAGGTGACTTCATAGGGAGAACAGGAAAAGCAGGGAGAGACCAGGAACACTGAGCTACTCGATGGTGATGAGCTGCAATCGAGCTACAAGGGGTTTTTTTTAAATGCAGCTGGACATCATGATCCCAGATGAAGCAAAGACTATTACAGTAATCACAGCAGCACAACTACTGAAGCTGCCCCATCAGGAAGCACACAAGGAAAGGAGGAGAAGGACAAAATCAACAGTAGGCACTGAAAAATTATTTCTGAAATGCTGGCAAACAATCAAACCACCGTTACCACCAAACCCACATGAATTTCTAGAAAGACAACAGGTATTATTATCAAGGAGCAAACTCCCAGCTGCTGTTGGTCTCTAATCAAAAGGTCTGCAGTAATAATAATAAATAATAACACAAAAATAATTATCTGAAGCAACAGTCATTTCTTAGATGCTGGTTTATTTTCTACCCAGAGCACCATCCAACAGCAAGGGGGGCCCATGGAGTCCCTCCTGCAAATGAAGTGGTCTAATGGTAAGACACAAATCTAGAATAGAATCTGTAACACTGAAAGAATGGGCAGATACATAGAAACAGCTTTTCTAGTTATTCAACTGACAGGCAGCTGTCCCCTGAAAACTAGAAGGTGGAGAATCATCTAATAAAATCTTCCCTCCATAGAAAATTACCAAAATGCTTAAGAAATAGAACAACAATACAGAACTGTATTTTTATTGTATCTGTATTAGTAATACAGAATTGGGAGAAGCTGCTTAGTTTTTCCCATATCAATCAAAGTGGTGACAGTGACAGATAAATCCACGTATGGGACAATTCACATTCTACTCAAGTTAGTGAAAGTCAGTGGTTAGCAGCAATTTATACAGCTTAGGCTTTTACAGTCCTCTTGCTGCTGAAAGACTGCCAGGGAAACACCATAATGGGGGTCTGCTTTCACCCTGCAGGATCTGTAGTTTTATATCAGGATAAGAGGAAGAGGAACATGGCACTGCACACTTCATTAAAACAGCAGTGATGAAGCCAGAGTAAGGACAAAGAAAAACTAAGAGACATAAAAAATGAAAGATGAAATTGTCAATATAAAAATGCTAACGATATCCACAGGACACTAAACTGCTATAATAAACTTGTGCTGTAGGAGTATGTGGCCAACAGTGGTCTATGATTTCTTCTTTTTGTCAGAGAAAGATTGGAGGAAGGCAGAAGGAAATCATCATAATCTAATATAGATGACATCTTTGGTAATTATTTTTAAAAATTAAAGTGTCATTTATCCAAACCTAACGTAATAGTCTTATTTTAAATGTCACATATTTCTCATGTGGAAAAAAAAAGATTTATTGTTCTCGGTTTACAGCTGTAGGCTTTGCAGAAATACTCCACAGTAACTGCATTTGAGGAGACTGAGTGGCTTTATGTCCAGTATTCTCAAACCTATCAAATATTAAATACCATAATGCTTTTTAAAATGTAAGCCCCTACTGCACCTGTCTGTACTTGTGATACCTACATTCACATGAAGCACAGAGAATTGATGTTAGCTTGTCCAAATAATTAATTTACACTTTTCCAAGAAGTGGGAAACAGCTTGGGATTTCTAAAAAAACCAGTCATATTTCAATTATTAAAAACTTCTTTCTCTCTTCTAAGGAATATAATGTTACATTATACACTTTTTAAGAGAGAAATCCAGGCAGAAAGAACTTGCAGGTTAAATAATTCCTGTAATTCCCAGCAAACAGCCCAGGTATGTGACACTACTACAGATCTGTTTGTTTCCTGTGTGCTATGTGTGCACACACACATATTTTCTGAGCAGAAAACTGAGTCATGATAGCTAATTGTAGTAATGAATTCCACAACATAGGGAATTGATTTAATATTCTGCTGTGCCTCTCCCCAGGCATTCTCTAGGTACAAAAATGTTCCTCAAAATTCATCTTTAATGCTGAAATGTGGCTGATCTTCAGGTTTAAAGTCCAGGTTGGGGCTGCCATCCTCATTCAGAATGCGCCGAGAAGTATAGCCAACAATTGGATATTTGGCTTTATAAACATTATTGAAGATGTCATCCAGGGACTTCAGTTCCTCCTCTGTGAGTCCTGTCTAAAGGAAATAGGGAAATGAAAGTCCTGTCTCAAAGAAATAAAAATAGAGATATTTACATGCTTTGTTTTTTAATGATTACTGCAAACCTTAGGGTCAGCTTTTGGACTTACACTGCAGAGCATGATGAACAAAATTGATAGGATAGCCTGTAATTTTATTCTTTTCATTCAAATTCAGCCTTGACAAAACTTTAATGTATTCAGGTCAAACAAGCAACAACCCACCACCAGAGCTAGCACCCACTGCCATGTCAGTGACACAGGATACACCAAACCAACTGACAAAGGAAGGGAATTACTGTCTTTGTGAGCATCTTTTTAAAGAGCAGGTGATTTCCCCTTTACATGCTTACAGATGTTGTACCGATTCCACAGATTAAAACTTTTCCTCTTGAAGGCTGTTAGCGCCTTTCATGAGCAGTAAATATATTTAATGTCTAAAGAGTACTAACGCATTTTGATTTTAAATATGTGAATCAACTTATATAAATACAATTTAAAAACACTACTCATCATCTTGCATAATAATAAAAATTTGCAAAATGGAATGAAACTGATGGCCCATTTTCTTACTGTGTCATGTGTAAGATCTGCTGGATCCAGAGACATCTTTGCAACTCCTCTTGTTGAGTCTTTTCCAACCAAAGCATTGTATGGGGCTCCTTTTCCATAAAATTCTGTGAGATTAAAAAAAAAAAAAAAAGTAAAAAAAAATCCAGTGATGATCTGACAATGTACAGGGTATGTTCAGCCCCTACCCTTCACCAGCCTGTTACATGTCAGTGAACTGAGAGCAGCAACTCAAGTCTAAGATTCTTCTATCCAGAACTGACTTTGGATTTCCTAATTTTTGGGGTTACACAGCTGTTGAACTTCCCATACTGCATTCTTAAAATTTACCTATTATTTAGGGAGTCATGGTTTACATTCACATGAGATGTTTGTAGACTTGAGAATTTGCAAGCCTGGTCTAATTTAGGATTTGAAGATCAGCCAACCCAACGTGTATGCCCAAGGTTAGTACAAACATAGCAACAAGCCATTAGTTTACTTATGATGACATTAAGTGCCTAAGACCCTCATGGTCCCTTCAAACATCTTATAGCAAACCTGGATTAAGTTGCAGGAGCTCGAATTAATAGTTCTTAGGAAAGGCAAAACCAGCAAGGGGTGTGAACACCAGCACAAAAGGAACAGGTGGAGCTGCAGCAGTGTTGATATTGTACAGAGCCATTCGGGTACATCCACGTTAGCTTTGATCTGCTCCGTTCATGTACCCAGGGCAATAAAGTGCTGTAGCAGCAGCTTCCATGCGGTCTGACCCCACAGCTGGCAAGGACTCAGGGATCTGGGCAGGTTTCTTCTGTGCTTCCCGTGTTTCTGTTGGCAGTGCCCAAGCTACCTGGACTGTGCTGGCTTGTCTGTCAACGTCGTAGACAAAACCTTAGTGGGGTTTTTTTAAAAGAGCAAAAAGTGTATTCCTTTTGTTGCAATTGAACTGCAGGCTTCCAATACATTGGGAATATTTAAAAACAAATGACTGAATAATAACATGAAAGCAAAGCAGACAGCAGAGGAGAAGCACACTAACCTTTTCCAGAGGTGACATCAAACACTACTCCCTTCACTGCCAGGTAGATGGGCTGTCCTTCCTGGAGAGAAAGCCATCAATACATCCTCAGCACTTAAGCACAGGCAAAAAGCAGTGAGTTTTAGCTGTGAAATCCACAAGCTCTCAGGACACAAATTCTCTGTTGTACGTTTACTCCTGTGATACCAACATACACATTCTGTCTCTTGACATTTCTTATGCTTTAAACTGTCCCTAACATTCTTCGAGGATTCAGCCATAAGCAATGAGAGAATCTTTTTCATCTAAACAGCAAAACCATGGAAGACATGTCCCTTCTGCAAGTCACCTCTTGTCTGCACACTAGTCTGCTTGAAGATTGTCAACTGCATCTTTCTATCCCCAGTGCAGATGGATATTGCCCAAAATAAAAGGGTGTGTGGCCAACAGCATGATTCGATTAAGAAACAAAGATAAATACATAAACAGATGTAAATCTGATCTGCTTACATCTGTTTTACTTAATAAGCCAGTGCTTCTGCTTTGTGTTTTATACCTAAGATGTAATTTTAGTCAGACATTGGTTAGTCTCTTTAAAGTATCTAGAGAAGACCCTGGAAAGGTCAGACAGCAAGTGTGTCAAAAGAGAAGCAGATGTGTATCAATACAGGACTTTATCGTTTTGCATCTGAAGTTCTGCTGAGGCTTTTGAGTCACAGGAAGCTAAACAATCCTAAGTTAAAATTGTCTTGGTATTTCGATAATCTTGTTTTTTCTTAAAAAAAAAAGAGTCTAAGTACGTGGCTTAATAAATTACTGAGAGAAAATTAACTTTGGCTCCAACTCATGGTAATCTGAAATTCCCTGGCAGCAGCACCTCGCCAAGCAAGCAGCGACTAAAACGGGCACATGGCACCCAATTATCTAATTGTGGGTGTGCAGCACCCAACCGGGCTGCTGCCAGCCGGCCCGAGGAGCAGAGGCTGCAGCACACGGGTGCCTGAGAACTTCTCACGCTGCCCAAAAAGCAAGTGATGCCCAGAACGACATGGCGGGAGGGATCGAGGAGCAGCACAGCAGCAGAGCACGCCAAACCCGAGCTTCACGGCGGTTCCAGGGCACCGAGCGCCGGGGGAAGGAGGCAGCGCTGGGGTTGTGGGGGCGGCCCCGCCGGGCCCGGCCCTACCTGGTGCCCGTCGTATCTGGCCAGCTCGGGCTCGGTGAAGAGCCGCACTGGGGCCTCGGCCGGCGGCCTGAAGCGCAGCTCCGGCTCGGCGGTGCTGCCCAGCAGCAGCAGGAGCAGCGGGAGGAGCGCCGGGAGCGGGCCCCGGGCCGCAGCGCCCGCCATGCCGCGGAGCGCGCACCGCCCCCGGCTGCGGCCCCGGGAAGGGAGCGGGGTGGGACTGGAGTTAAAGGAACACGGTGGAGAGCCCTGGAAAGGAACACTGTGGAGATGGTCGCGCTGCTCACAGAAAGAGCCGCCACCGCCTGCACAGCGCTGAGGGGGATGGGGGCGTTTAGCCGGGGGAAAAGGAGGCTCGGAGCGGAGCTTACCGCGCTCCACAAGTGCCTGGAAGGAGGCTGCAGCCTAGTGGGGGTCGGCCTCTTCTCACGGGAAACAATGGATAGGACAAGAGGGAACAGCCTCAGGTTGTGCCAGGAGAGGTTTGGGTTGGATATTAGGGAAAACTTCTTCACAGAAAGGGTTGTCAGCGCTGGAACAGGCTGCCCCGGGCAGCGATGGAGTCACTATCCCAGGCTTAACAATTGGACTCGATGCTCTGAGAGGTCGTTTCCAACCTAAACAATTCTGTGATTCTCTTCCATGCAGGATACACAGCTGGCACCGTAACAGACATCAAATAATAAAAGATTTCTCCGTCTTCCTCCTTCTTCCCCTCTTGAAGTTTCTCTGCTGGCTGTTTTCAATGTTTATTCACAAAATCAGCGCACACGGTGCAGGCTTCATGTTAATGACTTTGAAAACCCGGACATTTTTACCCTAAGAATGGAGAGAATAAATAGGAAATTTTCAGATGACATGTTTTCCCCATGGTATAAATACAGCACGGGGGAACATTCAGGACTGGCAGAAGAATAAGCTTGGTGTTTATCATTCTATACAGAATTAAGAAAATTAGAAACTTTTTACAGTTCAGATACCTATATTACATCCCTTGCTACAGTGGTGACAAGTGAGGATCTGAAGGATTTAAAGCCTGGATGTTTGATCCTGCAGCACCCAGTCTTCCCGACTAAAGCGCTGTAATTCAAATGTATAATAAGATTGTTATTGTCGAAGGACTTCAAACCTTGGTTATTAATTTACTAGGTGTGGACCTTAGGCAGAGGGAAGTGATCTACTCAGCGGGGACTCCCTTACAGTGTTTCACCTCAATGCAAAAAAATGTTGCACATGCTTTTTCTTGATGATGAAACATTAACAATTACTTCCATGCTGGGGAAGGGGAAAAAAAAAATAGCTGAGTAGGTATTTGTGGCCGGGTGAATCAGCTCTTGAGTGGTTTTGACTTTTTGTCTTTTCGCAGCGCCCCATTGCTGTGGGCACAGCGTGGCTGGGTCACCGCAGGAGTCCTGCAGGAGTTCTGTCTGCTGGTGTCGGTGTTCTGCTGACAGCCTGGAGCAAAAGAAAATAACAATAAAAATAAAAATATCAAAAGGGTAATATTTTGTGCAGCATGGAGGGAGCTGGCAGAATTATCATAAACTGCTTTTCCAGTCTGGCTCACGCTTGTGTTAGCAGAGTTGTGAAGCGCGCGGTGTAGAAAAGACTCCTCTCCCCGTCAGGGCACAGCACACCTCTTGAAGGGGGAGAAATGTTCCTACACACCTCCCAAAAAGCCTCTTACGCCGAGCAGCCGGCGCTGTGCCGCCGGAGCGCAGCGCTGTGCCCGGACTACGGCTCCCGGCAGCCCCGGCAAGGGGCGGGCACCGGCCGGGGGACGGGAAGCGGCCGGGGAGGGCGGCTCGGGGGCCCCGGCGGCGCCTGCGTGGCCCTGCCCGGGCGGGGCGGCTCGGCCCGGCTCGGTTCGGCTCGGCTCGACTCGGCTCGGCTCGGCTCGGCTCGACTCAGATCGGATCGGTCCGGCTCAGCTCGGTCAGCTCGGCCCGTGGCTGCCCCGCCCCGTGCGGTGCCGGCGGGCGCTGCCCGGCCCC
>VWZT01007072.1:200291-262097 GCA_013397055.1 Pachycephala philippinensis | reverse complement strand
CCCGCGGCGCCGCTGCCGCCGATGCTATGCCAAAGCCGGAGGTGTCCGCATCCTACCAGGAGGTACGGGGGGCCGGAGGGACTGGGGGTGGCTCGCCGGGCGCTGGTGCCCCACCCGGGGCTGTCGCCGAGAGCTCGGCTCGGCGCTGGGTACCGGGGGCGGCACCTGCACTCTGCAGAAACCACGGCGTGGTTCGGGTGCGCACGGTCCCGTGTTTTACCTTTGAACGTGGTTGAAATAGTGGGCAGCGGTTGTTTTAGGTGTGTGAGGTGGGTACAGCTGGGCTCTGTAACCGGGGTTTGGTGACAAGGGGATGGTTTGTCGGTGAGAGAAGCGACTTGGGTACCAGAGCTCCCGCATCCGAAACTGAAGGAGGCTTTATCACACTGCCAAAAGCCTGAGGCAGTGCCTGGTTTGCATATCAATGTACAGACTCAGCAGCCTGACTTCCTTGCTCGTTCCTATCTCTCCTAGTAGACATGCAGGCTATCTGTGCCAAGTTCAGCAGCGGTAGAGAGTTACAGAGCACTTTTGTTTGTATCTTGCAGGCAAAAGGAATGTTGATATTTTCCTTCCTCTGCACGTGATGGGTAGTTTGAGGCTCGGTTTTAATACATTCTAATTTAGTGTAGTACTGTCTGTTTAGTTTCAGCTTCTGGTTTTCTTGCCAGGCTAGAAGGCATTGGAAGGTGATGAATCAGCAGATCAGCAAAAGGCCTGTAGGAACAAGTTCTCCTTTTATTTGAGGGGGTTTTATCCAGTAGGAAGGTTTTAGCCTGTGAGTATCAAGATGGAATTGACTTGTGTGCTTGTACATAGGGGAGGTACTTGAGAGAGCTACTGAAGCTGCACTGATGCCTGAAGTGTGGACTGGACTATGAATGTTATGTTTCTACCTTGAGTATCACCCACTGCTGACACTGCTCCATATGGTCAGGTTTATCCCACATTGTGAGTTGAGACAGGGTGTGTAGGTGCAGCACCTGTGTGTCCATCCCTTCTCCAGCACCTGCAGCAGTCTTTGTTGCTTCTGCCCCTGCAGCAGTCTGGAGTTGCCTTTTCTGAGCTTCTGTTTGTCCAGTGCTTTTCTGCATATGGGACTGAAAAGGAACTGCTGGGACATGGGCAGGGTCCTGCGGTTGTTTCTCCCTCAGCTGTATGTGCTGAACCCAGAGGAATGCTGAGTGAAGGTCTGTTTCATGCCCTTCCTGCCCTTGACATCCTGTCCTGTCTCTGCATCCTATTGCAAGCTTCACCACCCTGCAATCTGTGTTCCTTCTGATTGGCACCACGCTTTACCCCTTTATCAAAAATACCATGTAGGAAGAGCTGGCATGTGAGGGTGAACCTGGTTAGCGTGCTCCAGGTTCGTTGTTGGCAGAATCCCTGATCCCAAGAGGAGTGACAAGTGTGAACTGGAATCAGCTGTCCTGCAGTAATGCTGTCCTGGCTTCCCCATCACTAGGAGACTGTAGCTTGGTGTGTGTGAGGTGTTGGGTTTGCAGGTCTGTGCTGCCCTGCCTTGCAAGGTCAGGATGCTGTATGCTGCTCAGAATGCGGTGGCTGAGCCATGCACAGTGCTGGGATCTTGGTGATCTCCTCTCAGTTCAGGTGTTCAGGATCTGCAGTAAAATGTAGTTGTTTTTAGGGAGCGGGTCTTACACATCAGCTCAACCTACTCACTACACCTGAAGCCATGTTGGTAGTCCTGCTCTTGCCTGGCTGTCCTTCTCTGGCTTTATGTGTGAAAAGCTGGTGAAACATTCTGAACAGAGATAAGAAAACATAGTTGCATATTGTTTGGGGTTTTTTGGTTTGTTTCTAAGGAGTGCTGAAAGGTTGTGTTTTCTGAGCTTTTCGCAGAATCACAGAATCATTTAGGTTGGGAGTTACCTCTAAGATCATTTTTCTTCCACTTGTTGAAAAAAATTGCTGTGGGTCCTCTTGAGAGAATAGGAAATGTTGCTTACTTTGTTCTTTTTTAAACTTGTGTTGGGATCTCCTTGCCGTCAGGAATAGAATTCACTTACCCTCCCAATAACCTCAGTCAATGAGGTGCCTGTACCTGGGGAATCAGAGAGGTGTGGGAGTCGGCTGAGGAACTGCAGTGACTGTGTAACTTCCATTACATTTGTTGGATCAGTTCTGGTATCACCAATTTGCACAAGTATTTGTTGGTTTCTTAGCTGAATTAGTGTAAGTAGTACAAGAGGTTCAGTGAGTACTTTTCTTGGGTCAGAATAGCTTGTTTTGGGTCAGGTAAACAAACAGAACCAGCATATTTCTACAAAAAGGAGCAGAGTGTTAATTTTCCCTTATTTTATGGTGGTAATTGAAAAAGGTATCATCAGTTGGACCCAGTTGCACATGGGCTGAGTTTTTAGCCTATAAGTTACCTGTTCACTTGCCTCATGCTGAGGGAAATCATGCTTTATCTATGTGCTAAGCATTTAAAAACAACTGGGTAACTTCTTTCATCTTGCTTTGCATGGTGGAAATGAACACAGAAATACAGCAGGAGGTGATGGAGACTTTACGTCAGACTTTGAAGACGTAAAATGAGCGGACTCTTTCCTAATAGGTGCTAATGATGATCTGGCAGTGGTATAATGATGATTTCAGTACTGAATTAAAGTTGGGTGAAATAAAAGCACTTCCTTATGGATACATGCACGTTACTGTTGAGCAAGTTAGGGATGTAATGTTTAATAGCATTCAGTGCAGCTACTGCATTAACTGTGCCCCCATTTTCCTTGAAACAGGAGCAAAGCTAATGTGATCTGCTGCAAGCTCATGCCCTGATTTGCATTGTTGTAATCTCTGTGTCAGTTTCCACCACAAAAGAAAACTTGGAAAGCATACAGGAGATATTTGTGATTTTATACATTATATTTATAATGTATAAAAACTGTAGTGCTTCACGATCTCATATGATGCGTATCGGATGCGACAAGCTTCTGACTCTGATGGAAGTGGCCTGGCAGTTGGAGCCCAGAGCTCTGAACAGCAAAACAAGAAAACATCTGGTCTCTGTTGGTGTTTCAGAAACGCTGGAAGACTAATTAGTTGCATAACCACTAATATATAATAATCTGCACAGTGAGATCAAATAAGGACCAGAAATACAGAGATGCTTGACTGTGGTCTCATAATGACCCACCCACCTATGTGGCTGAGACTGTATTTCAGTGACTTGCCCTAACACCTGTCAAAATGCATCTCGTGCTTTTTGCACCTCTTTATTAAGAAGTGCTAATGCTCTGTTTCCTGGTATGTGCTGTGGTTTCTTTATGCCTAAAAATACATTCTTCAGTGACAGAACCAAGTTCCTGCTTATTTCAGAGAGCACTGTCCTAATTGGGGGTTTAAAGTGTGTTGGAGCTGCCAGGGAAATAATTACTTTGAATGGAAAGGTGATGTTACTGTTGAAGCAGCAGGGTAGAAGTAGGTTAAATTTGCAGCGTGGAAGTCACTTAATTTTTGTCTCTAAGTCTACAGGAATGTGGCTTTTGTCTTGTGAACAAGTGGAACAGATGTTGGGTGCTCTTGCACTGGGGGCATGTTTTTGTGTGTTTGGTTAGTTGGAGCCTCTTTTATTTGTACCATAGAAATTCCAACAATTGCAAGTTGAGAGCATGTTTGGAAATTGAACCACTGTTTTAACTACACAGCTGAGTGAAGATGTGGAGCGAGTATCTGAAAACCCAACAGAGGAGACAGAAGGAGACATGGAGGTTCATGAAGATTCCAGCTCTGTTATTTTACCAGGTGAGAACAATTGACCCAGAAATTACTGATTTTTAGGGCCTGTTAGCTGCTGCTGTGTGTGGCTTTGGTTGTTTTGGTTTTATTATTTTATTGCACTTCTGAAGCAATCAAAAAGCAAACAAAACACTGAATTACAAAGACTAAATTACTTATTTTATGTGAATCAGTACTGATGGAAAGCCAAGGAGGTTTTCCGAGGACTGATAGGAGAATGTTTCTTTGTCATGGACTGTGCTCAATCAAAACAGGTTCAGCACATCTGACTCTGAGATAGCTTAGTATGTCATCTTCCTTTATGTTGTGTATTACCTGAGTGGCAGTGGGTTGCAGGCAGAGTCTGTGCCAGATTTACATAAGCAAGATGCAATATTGAATAGACAAGCTTTTAAATAGCTTCTTAGTTAGACTGTTTAGGCTGCTTTTGGAGGGTATGGAGCAGTGTTAAATGGGCTTATTGCAGCCCGGGTGTAGGCACTGAGGTTAGCCAGCCTGAAAGGAGTATGGCCTAAATGCCTTGCAGCTGTTCAAGACATTTGTTTCAGCAGTGCAGTTTTATGCATATTAATGTCCTAATTGCCTTGGCTGTCATCTCCTGGCCTGTAACTTGCCCATGGACCTTTCTAAGTGGTTATGTGTGCAGTAGGGTTCACTAAAAGGCTCATGTTTGCTGTGGGGAGGGACAAACACCAAACTGTGCCATTAGAGTTGAAGAGCAGCGTGTGGCATGGCCTGAGAGGGCCTGACTCATTAAATGACAGCACACAGAACTGTCAGCAGGAAGCATGGCTGCTTATCTCCTTCCTTAGGTTGAGTTTTAATGCTCCTTTTATGTTGCTTGTGACCAAGATGTGATGTGTAACTCAAGAGTACAGGAACCTTTATTCTTAGAAGTGTTGCCAAAAGAAATGGCAAATGCAAAGAGTATGGGTAAAGCAGTGTCTGTGTGTGAGTGAGACTACCGTGAAGATCTACAGAGAATAAGGTTTGAAGGCAGGGAGACTGAAGGAGAGTTGCCTCACTCTTTGTCTAGCTGTAATTGGAAGAATCCTTCTATGAAAGTTTTTAACATGCACAAGGAGTTGTGAACTAGAGGGTAACAAATATTTAGTGACTTCTCCCGTGGTGGAGATGCAATGCAGAGAGCTGGGCATGAGCATCAGAATATTAAATCACTCTGCTGATGCCTATGCTGAGTGTGTGAAAGAATCACTTCAGACTGGAAATGGAGGGAAAGGAGTTGTTTTTTTCCAGAAGCAAAGATCGACTATCAACAGACTTTCTTGTGAACTTTAAACTTTGTTTCTGAGTTGTCCTTGAAAATAAACCTTGCTTCCTGTCTGCTGTGTCCGTAAGCAGAATGCCAAATTCTGGCGTGTGAAAAAGAGGCACAATCTTAAGATGGTTGCACCTCATATTTGAGAAGGAAGCATCTGTCTGATCATCAAAACCAGAATTAGCTGTGGTTTTTAAAATCAAGCTGAGTTTGAGGCTTCCTTTCCTCTCACATGACTGATGTTTAAATAAAAATTCAGCACAAATATCTGTATTTTAAAGTCCCAATCCATATTCTGTTTGGTTCCAGATGGTGAACTGGGTACCACTACCCCTTCTTTGCGTTTCAGCAAGACCTGCCTAAAGAATGTTTTTTCAGTAATTCTCCTGTTTATTTATCTGCTGCTCATGGCTGTAGCTGTGTTCCTTGTCTACCAAACCATCAGTGACTTCAGAGAGAAGCTCAAGCACCCAGTGATGTCTGTCACTTACAAGGAAGTGTCCTTGTACGATGCACCTGGTAAGAGCAGTAGCAAGCAAAATGGGTTAAGTTCTTGTTTGTGTTTTTCTTGGATTGTTTTAAATTTTTGGTGTTCATTCTCCAGGGCCCAGAGTGCATATATTACTTTGACCCAAGTCTTTCATTTCCTCTCTTTTTAATGTAGAGTTGTGTTGACCTTGCACAGAAATGTTAATGTTGTACAGGAGATTTTTGGGAGCTTTCGTGCCAATAACATGAATGACAGAAGCTGTGGAGAATTATGCAACATTTGATAGATAAAAAGTGTTTTCAGACTCTAGAATGAGTCCTCTTTTAGTGGAGGAAGATAATTCCTTTTGGAAATATTCCCCAAACTGTATCATTCAAACAGGGTAACACACAGGATGTGTATCAGAAGCTCAGTGCTGCACTGGGCAGTGAGATGCCATTCACAGTAAAGAAGGTGAATTTCTCAAACCAACCACAAAATAACCACAATGCCACTTCCCACTTCCATCCTGCCTTGTTTACAACGTGGTATTACGTCAGTAGGCAATGAAAATGTGATGTGACTGCAGGGAACAATGTTGGCATAAAAATGCAGCGTCACAGCAGAAGCTGTTGCAGTTTGCAGGAGGAATTGCTCCACAGGAGCATTTTTGAATAGTGAGTTCTGTTGTTTTTATTCTTTTTAATTGTCCAGTAGCCATTCATAAGTGGAGCCGTGGTAGCAAGTGCAGCTCAGTCAGTCATCAGTCAGTTTCCAATTTAACAATAACACCTCTGTTTGAAGTGTTACCACATTTTCCAAATACTCATTTCCGTAGCTGTGGCTGAAAGGTGAGTGTTTTGAGTTGTTGCCATATTACTGTAGTTGTTTTTCTCTATGGCCAGTTAGGCCCAGCTCTGGAAGTAGTGCCTTGTGTTTGGACCATATGAATCTGACTGTAAGGGCAAGCAAACTCAAGCTTTTCCCCTTTTTTGTTTATTTTCCTCCAGGTGAACTTTTCATACAGCAACAGGAGGAAAATAAGCAGATTTTAAATAAGCAGAGCAGCATACGTATAAATCTGAAAGTATTGTTGGAGATCCCTGCAGATAAGAGAACCTAAATTAATGTAGTCCTTTAGTTTATTGCTCTACTAAAATGATGAGATGGCAAGTTGTAAGCATGGAGCTCTGAGGAAAGGGATAAAGCATTTATAGACTGATATATGCTGAGTGCTTTGACATCTCACATTTTGGTGGACAGGTCATCTCAGTTGTGTGAGTTAATTATATCTAATCAGTCATACTCCTTTTAAAAAAAAAATTGGGTTAGAGTATCTTCCAGCAAGCTTGTTTTCAGTAATAAATATGGCATAGGTGGTGTAAAAGGATTTTGGGGTTTGGGTCTCGTATTTTGCTAGCCTTCCAAAGCTGAGGTGGCTGAGATTGTTTGAATGCACTGTTGGACTGAACCAGGAGGTTTATGACATGTATGAGTTTCTATCCAGGTGGAGTAGTTGCCTGCCCTGCCCAGGGGTGTAAATAATAAGGGATGGTAGCAGTTGGTGTGTGTTTGATGGCTTTGATTTTTATCATGACGTTGCATTCAGTTAACAGAAGATGCTGTATTCTGAAGAGCATCTTTTCACTTCTGTTAGCTCGGCCAGTGATCTTTGATCTGTCATGTATGGTATGTACATTATTTCCAATTAACATTTGATGTGTTAAATGCTAATATCTGAAAACTAAGCACTGCATGTCCCATTTGATACCCCCTAACTTATTTTACAATTTCATGTGGGGTGAGAGGGACTGATGGATTAGCTGCTGGCTTGTGGGACGACTAGGGAGACTTGGTAGCTTCTGTGAACCTTGAATTGTTGTAACAGAATGATCAGAATGAACCCTGATTTTTTTTCAATGCATCGTGGGGGTTCTGTCCTGATACAGCTGGTCCTTTTGTCCTGCTCCAGAAAAATGCGGAAGTGCATGGTCTAATTTGATTATTTTGTGGGATCTTAAGGATAGCTCAATATCCCATAGGATTAAATTCCAGAATGAAAATCTATGTACTCAGAAAGGAAATCAGTGCTCTCCAATGTTTTTTCTCCCCAAACAGGTATTGCCTTTTACCCAGGCAAGGCTCGGCTGCTTAGCTGCAAACATCATTACTACGATCACAT
Organism: Pachycephala philippinensis; assembly: GCA_013397055.1. Lineage (NCBI taxonomy): Eukaryota > Metazoa > Chordata > Aves > Passeriformes > Pachycephala > Pachycephala philippinensis. The sequence goes on along the minus strand of VWZT01007072.1, from coordinate 254,405 downwards.
TCCGCCTCTGATAAATCCAGGTCAGCCAGGAGACATTGAATGCACCACTCAGAGGATCAACTACACAGATCCTTTTACTAATCAAACTATGGTAATAGCAATATAATGGTACAAAGCTTGTTCAGTGGGTTTTCTGCTCATAATCTTATTGGAAAGTAAAAGTATGTGCTATGTGCTGTAAAAAAATCATTGCTTCAGGTTTGGTTTTTTATAAGCCATCTGTCATTTTGTTTTCAGAAATGTAAAAGACCCCAGTCAGTGTGTATATGTGTTATGGAAGATCAGCTGTCCTGTGGATGTGTGCAGCACAAAAACCTTAATGGGATAAAATAAGTCATTTTTCACAGTGAAACTCTCACTTCATTCTTCTCCTAAATGAGCTGGGAAGCATTTTCCTCGATATGTAAATCTAGCTTTGATTGAAAGCAGTATCAGTATCCAGTGAAGGAGCATAGCTAATTTCTTTTTGTATGTTTGCTGGGAATTCATACATGAATTCCTGCTGGGAATTACATACCATGTTTGTCACACTTGGAAGAATCTTAAATGGGCACCAAGTGTTTCATTACACTGAAATGCTGTGAGCCAGCAAGATGGGTACATTGAGTGGTAGTCTGTCTTAAGTTGCCCTTAGAAGTGCAGGGAAGCTTGCTTCTGTATAAACAAATGTCCAAAACGCACAAATGACCATATTTAATGCTTAAATATTAAAATTCAAACACTGACTCTTGATGTAAAGCCTCCTTTTCAAACTAAAAGGAGGGGCTCAGTTGGCATTCTTGTTAGGTATTTTAATAGATGTGTACTTAGTAGCAGCCAAGAAACTCTCAGTGTGTATTAGATTTCTATAGAGTATTAGTGCCAGATGGCAAATTAATGAACAGGAAAGGAGGATTCCTTTGCTCCTCTCACCATCTCTGTTTGCTTGTAGAAGTATGCTTTGGTTGTTCAAGGCCCTCGTGATGTGAAGAAAAGGGAATTGGTGTTTTTGCAGTTCTATTTAAATGAAACAGACCAAGATTTTAGTGCCATTGACTACCTTCTGTTTTCTTCTTTCCAAGAGTTTGTCAGCAGGTATGTAAAGGGGGGCTGAGCCTGTGACTGCACTGAACTTGCTGTCACAGTAATTGTGAAAGCGGGGCTTTTTCAGTAAAAATCAGACAGGCTTTTATGATTTTTTTTTTTTTTTTTAACGTTTGGACTATGCTGATGCTCTTTCCTGTCTTTGTTTACTAATCTGACGTTTAAAAAATGCATTGAGGGCTTTTTCAGTGTCAAAAACTGTTCTTCAGCTGTGCTTAAACCATTTGTGGCTGCACTTTCTAAAAGTTTGGAGTTTGTGCTGGCTTCCTGCTGTCTGCTGCTGTGGGTGATCAGGAAGTGTGCTGTCCTGGGTAGTGTGTCAGGAAGTGCACCAAGAACATTTATGTTTCTGTACCATTCGGGGTTTTTTTAAGCAATTACTGTAAAGGTCAGACCTCTAGAGTGATTTATTGTGATTTCATTGAAAGATTAGCTCTGTTTCTTTGTATTACTGGCTTTATGTAAGATTCTACAGAGTGATGTAAATGTATATATGGGGTTTTCAAAATTGCTTCCTATTGGTTTGACATTGGTACCATTGGAGTGTCTAATCAACCTTCTCCTAATTTTAACAAGAATGGAATTAATCCTGTCTTGAACTTTCAAGAAAGACCTGCTCTTTTTCCCACCTTTTGAGAATAAATTTTGTACTTAATTGTTTAATTTTTACTTTAATTTAAATTCAGGTTCTGTTCGTCTCTCTGTGATGCAGATTAAAAGTTAGACAAGAAATACTAGTCACAGTGAAACCTGGTATAAAGCCTTAATTTGGTAATAGATGCTCAGTGAAAATGGGACAGGGGATAAAGGACATATGCAGAACAAAATCAGGTGAGGGAGGGAAGAGAACAGGTTTTATTGTAGCAAGGCCTTCTCAGAAGGTAAAACTAACCCGGGTGAATGGTAGAATTGGCAAGGGGATGAAGGCCTTAGTGCTAAATGATCTGCATGTCTAGATGGAATACAGGAAAAGAACCAGCTGTGGGCAAGAGGCCAGTGGTGTCTCTTTTACAGCATCCTCCAAGGTGTGGTACAAATGGTGTGGCTTGTCTTGCTCAGTACTGTGTTTGCTGTCCTGGCATCCTGGGGCATGAACTGGCTGGGCTTAGGGCAGGTTGGGAATTTACATTTCTCCTGACTATGAAAAGTGCATGTGAAAGTGCAGTGTGTATGTGGAGAGCACTCGTTCTGTCCAGCTTCCAGCAGAAGAGAAAATAGAAACGATTTCTTATTCATCAGCAGATGCTAAATTTAGCTGATGGGAAGTCTGGATTAAGATATCTGTAGAAACTGTTGTGTGTCCTTCCATACAGCCTCTAAAAATTTCAATTACTGGCCTCTGTTAACTGCTTTTCCTGACAAAGTGTCTCACTGGTTATGAGAGCACAACATTAGCACTGGGTGCCCAGCAGTTCATGTACGGTGTTATCAGAGGTGCCTCAACCAATACAAAAATGGCATCTAGAGACTTGGAAATTTAAGCAATTTTTTTGTGGTGTAGTAAGAGCTGAGGACTCGAGCAAGGTCCAGTTGTTTCTGTCAAGGGTTTAATTCTCTGCAGCTCTTCTGTTAAAATTGGATCAGACTCCATGAAACTGGCACTGCTCACTGGTTTTGTTCTGGTCTCCACAGAACACTGCTGCACTGTGTGCTGTTGTTGGCCTCTGAGCTGAAGGGAGATGCTGCTGGCTTATTTTCTTTTTCTTTTTTTTTTTTAAGGCAGTGGCAGCTGCTGTCTGTACCATATTAATTGGAGGGAGGGAAATAATGAAACCCTTGCAAATTACCCAAAAAGTGTGGCTAAAAATACAAGTTCCTCTCCTGAACTGTCATTAGGAAAATACATGGGGTTTAGAAGAAAATCCTCTGAATATATTCCTGACAAAACTGATGTTAGTGTAGCATGTCAGATAACTTATGGTCCTGTGGAATGATGGATACCAGTGTGAAGGGTCTAAACAGAGCTCCATGTTCATGTCTCTGATCTGGATTGCTGCATGCAGAGAAATACAGCATAGAAGGGCTGAGACTTTTGGTAGCACACCAACCTTTATTAGCTGTCATGGCTGTTGAAGAGTCTCCTGCTCTGGGGAGATGCAAAGGCAATAAACACAAATTAGGTTTGAACCATCCGTGGGTTTGGCTCTTGCTGTTGCATTGGAATCTGCTGGTGGGATGTCCTAAAACTGCCTCTGGCTCACGTGGGGTGGTCCATAGAGACTGGTGTTAGAAGGATCCACTGCAGCACTACAGTCCAGTCCAGAAATAGGTTAGTGACTCCCACAGATGAAAAAAAAGAGAAAGAAAAAAGGAAAGAAAAAACCAAACAGCAACAAAAACGAGAGGTGCAGCCTGTGTGGGTTGTCTGTCTTTGGTGTGAAGAGGGCATTAAAAGAAACTGCCTGGAGAACTGTTTTTCCAGCTTAAAATCCCTTGCCTGTCTTGTGTTCACTTGGTTGTGTGTGGTTTTAAGGCTGGGTTATTTTCCCTCTGCTATAATTTGTGCTTGTGCCTCTCTGCTCTGCTCCTCCTGTCCACCCCCCTTTTTTCCCCCTCACTCTGTGGCAGTGATCTGGATTATGGGCACATGCAAGGAGATGCCTTCTCAGACCACTTCTCCACAGCTTCTCCTAAGATATTATTAATCCTTCTTTTAAAGCCTACAATTACTGTCGAAGGGAAAGCACACTGCTGCTGTCTGCTGCCATGGGAGTTGTAGCTGTAACGCTCAGCTCTGTGTCATAACTTCCTGCCTCATTTTTCCATGCTGGCTTGGAAAGCTTTTCTAGGATGCTGTATTTAGCCAGACATTAGGCATATGACTGGCTGGCAGAGTGCTAACTATGTATGTTCCTCTTGAGTGGCAAAGCACCCCAGTGCTCCTCCGTGCTGTCCCCTCAGCTGCTGCGCTGCCCACATCCCGAGGGGGGAAGCAGTTGTTGGATTAGGTGTTCCTGTGTCGCTCGTTTGTTCTGGTGAGGAGCAGACTTTGTCCTTAGGCTCTGCCCACATCTTTCCTGTGGGAGGCAGAGAGGTGCCATCCTGTTGGGGTCACTAAACAAGCACTTCATGTCACAAATGAAGGCATTCTAACTTCCTAAAACACCCTTGGAACAGCATCTGTCTTGATCGGTAGCAAAGTATATTAGTTTTTCTTTCCAGAAACCCTTCTCTTTTCTGTGCACGTGCACAGTGGAATTCTGTGTTTGGACCCGTTGTCTGAAGCCCTGATTTGGGAGCAATGGGTTTGCTGGGTTTTGCCCTTGCATGGACACGTTTGTGTTCATCTATTAAGCCTGAGCAGGTGCTGTAGTACAGAGTAGCCATCAATGTGATATTTATATCAGTGCAGTCCTTTTGGTCCTTGTAGATAAGGCATCTTGATTTGCAGGAAGAAAAGGAGCCCTGAGTTTGAAAACTAGGAAAAAAAGACAGGAAAAGTACAAATCCAGTCAGTGTTGGATGAATCTTCCTGATTGGCCTGTTCTGGGACAAGGGCTTGCTTCTTTACCTCTGCTTTTCATCTTTACTTCTTTCCATCTTTCTCCTGGAAGGCTGAAACACCTTCATCTCCCAACAGACCTGGTCATGCACACCCTCTGCCATAAAAGAAAAGAATACTCTCCCTTCTCCTAGGTAGATGGATTTAGTCTGGATCAAAACCCCCTCCCTTCGTCTAAGGACCAACATACCCTGGCATATCTCTACAACCTGAAATCTATCTTTAGTAAAATCAGGCTTTAATGATTCATGACTTCTCACAGTGGTTTACCCCTTCTTCTCAAATGAAACCTTGTTGGAAAAGCAGCTGCAGGACTGGCCTTCTTTCTTAGGGATGACATGAAAGTGGCTAAAATCACAGTGCTGAGGAGCTCCAAGGAAATAGCATGGTTAATTCACTATGTCCTGTGCAGCTGGTAGAGAAGAGATGGAGACCAGATATGCCATAAAGCTACCTCTTTACTACTTGCAGCATGAGGGGTGTTGGAAGCCTTAGAATGGCTTACAGTCACAGTATTTAAAAACAAAACCCAAACCAAAACACACGAAGCAATCCTGCTGTTCTGGGGGCTGCAAATAGCTGTGATTGCATATTGGGTAAACAGTTACTGCAGGTGGGAGCCTTACACCAAAGCTACAGTGTTTCCAAAATGATAGCAATATCCCGAATGTAAATTTTGAGGCAATTTTCCCCTGTGAGGCAGAACAATCCCTACAAGCAGGCAGAACTCCAGGGTCGTAGGGCACCAGGGAAGTCCTCTGCAGTTAAGGATGCATGAGCGAAGTGCTACCATTAATGAAAATATCACTACACCCAGTGTTATAGATATGGTGAATTTAGCAGGTGGAGAATAAAAGGAATTGTGAAAATAGTTTGAAGTGCCTGTCTGTCTGACGTTCTCCTGCCTACAGTGCTCAGTTTGGTCAATAAAGTAACGCTGTTTTTCCTTTAGTCCAGAAAAAGCAAAATTCATGAAGGACTGTGAAAGTTCATACTCCAGCTGGAAGTTTTCTGGAGGCTTCCGAACTTGGGTCAAGATGTCCTTGGTCAAAACAAAAGAAGAAGATGGCAGTGAGACTGTTGAATTCAAACAAGAGGTAAAAAAAAGTACCCATAATGTTTTGGGAGTTTGTTTTTTGTTTCGTTGCATCCATTATGCCACTTTCCACTGAGCAGTTTTGGCTCTGGTTACTCCCATTGTTTCTCGACAAGGAGGGATTCTGTGAAAGTGTAAATGTCTTGATGTGCTCAGCTGTTGGTATGGCCTAGTCACCCAGCTTGGGGAAACATCTCCTGACAGGGAGGGCAGAAATGCAGGCCTCAAATGAGTTATGACACCTGTAGTCTGAGGTAGGGGTCCCAAGAGACTGACACAGAAATATTAACACAGCTACCTACAGTTCAAGGTGGAGAACAATTGCCAAGGGAATTGTCTAAATAACAGCTGCTGTTGGAAAGAGCTATTGTTTAGGTTGCCACTGATACTAGGATGAAGAGGTAAATGTAAGCCTTGTATCCTTTGTAGCATTCTCATGTCTGCTTTTTGTTTGGGTTTGGAATTTTTAGCTGTTGAGTGTCCTTAGAAACATGGAGTAACTTCACTTCTTGCATCATTTACAACTAGAAAATATGCAGGTGGGAGATGCAAACTTATCTAGAGAGGAAATGAGCCTGACTTTCATTCCTGTTCTGTTCACATTAATGCACAGGAAAATAATTGTGTTTTGAGTTTGTTTTGCTTCCAGTGTTGGTTGGAAAGGAAGTGTCTCATCAGTGGTGAAAAATGAGAATTTTAAGAGCTGTCCTTTCCAGAAGGTGTCTCTTTCAGAGACTATACTTTCTCTCAGTCCATGGTACTCTTGGAAAGAGTGTTCTGGGGAGAGCAAAGTGAAACAGAGTATTCAGTTCTATCTTTAGTTCTCACAGTTAGGTGTTACATGGCACAGCCTTAAGGGAAGAGCAGAGCTGTGACTGTGAGGGGGGTACCCTCCTGCTCCCTTAGAGAAGGACAGGAGGCAAATCCAAGAGTCATGCAAGTCCCAAATTAATGCCTTGGTTTGGAGGAGAGGAATGAATTGATCAGTCTGCTGCTGCCATGTAAGCACTGACAGTAAGACAGTTGTCTGTCTGTCCTTCATCACCTACAGCTCTGTATCACTTGCCATTTGGTGCTTACCAAGTACAGGATTTTTGAAAGTCCTCCTTTGTGTGCCCAAGTCTAACATGTCTCAAAGTGGAAACAGAAGGCTGGCTCAAATTCAGAAAAAAAAGAGCTTTTTGTGACCATAAACATATATTTAGTTCTGCAGTTACGGACTCTGATCATCTGAGTAAGTGAGCCCTGTTGGGTGGTTTGGGTTCTTTTGTTTGTTTTGTGCATTTGTTTGTTTATTTGTTTTTAATAAAACCTAGGAGCCAGGAATCAGATCCTATTAATAATACAGCATCAATTGAAACAGCTCAGACATAAATTGCACTTGCTTTGTTTGACAGTACAACATCTGCTCAAATTGCACCAAGAAGTCCATTAGCCTTTCGAATCCAAACCTGGGAGCTGGCATCCCGGAAAGGTGGATACAAATACTGGGTCAAACAGAACAGTCACTCACTCTGCTAACTAGCCCAGCAGTCATTCTTTTGTATTTTCTTCCTTTCCCATTGCCTTCATTTAGCTTTGTGTGCTGTTTGTTTCCTGGTGTGCAGTTTTCTTGGATGAGTGTGGTTGGGGTGCTGGTGCCCTGCAATAAGGAAATGAGCTGGAGAAGTGTGGGGCAAGTCTGCAGCAAAGGTGTTTGACCAGAAACCAGGAGGTGGGGAAGCTCCCATATGCTCGGAGTGGCCATAAACAGTGTTCTGGCTCCTGCTTTACTTGTTCAGGGCAGAGACTGGGGAGAAGACTGAGAGAAACCCTGGGGTATTTGTAAAGAAACTGCACCATGGTAGGTGGGAGGCTTTTGTAGCAGGTCATTCCTCATGCAATGGGAAGGCTTGTAAGGAGATGCAGAGAGTGGTCTGCTTAAAGACTTCCAACTTAGCCTTCCTCTGCCTGGAACATTGGGCTCACAAAACATGGAAAAGGCATGTTCTTCCATCATATGTCTCATCTTCCTGTCACGACACTGATTTGAAGTCACAGTGCTGCTGGATTCATTGCTTCCAGTTCAGAATTAAAAAGGACAAGCAGCAGTACTCCCCTCTGCAAGCACCAAGATTTCAACACTCCTTTGAGGTTTGGAGAAGGGACAAGTCCTTCCACCACTGTGCTTTCCTGAGGTCACTGTGTGGCTCTTGGGCAGTTTGTGTTGTCCCCTAGGAGCAGGGGGCAGTTCAAACTGTGTTGGTTACTGCCACTGTGCAAACCCTGTGTAGTTCCCCCCTGGGCTGGGGGTGAGCGGTACAACACAAATGTTTCCCTGGGGCCTGATGACTTAATGCTTTCCTGGTTGTGGTTCTCGAGACTCTGGTTTCATGTGGCTGTAACACAGTCTGGTATCCTAACCCAGTTCCCTGTTGGAATTGTGTTACAGCTCTCTGCTGGGCAGCATTAGTTTCAAGTGGTGACCTAGTTAATGGGCGGTACTGGGAAGTATGGGGTTGGTTGTTAACACCTGGGCTTCTTTCCTTCCATGTTCATTCTGCTCTTGTTGGAATCATCTAGTTTATTCTGCAACCCATTTTTCAAAGAGAAGGAATCTTCCCGCCACCATTGTGTGGTTCTCTGGCAAATAAAACTAATTTAATGCTCATTCGTGAGAGCTTTCCAAAAGTTGTATTACTGCAAGTAAATGAATTTTGGAAATTAATTTTTCCCTCTTGAAAGGCAATGTAGAAATGGTATTGTAGTGTGATACTGAGTGAGAAATAGGAAAACAATATGAACATGAGACAGCGGGAGGAAACTGCCTTTGCTATATTTAGGCAGTCCATTGTTTTAGGTAGAGAAAGTCTGAGGTGGAAGTCCCTAAATAGTCTGGTATTTTCACCCTCTTACAGGCCTTTTCTGTTGCACAAAAGACTCATTGTACTGCTGAAGAAAGTAACCTGCCCTTTTCTTTCCCTCTCCCCAGACCAGTGTGGTTAACTACATTGACCAGAGAACTAAACCAAGGAGTGACCAGCTGTTTTTTGTGGTGTTTGAATGGAAAGATCCTTTCATTCAGACTGTTCAGGACGTGAGTAACCCGCTAGTCCCTTCTTGAATCACTGTCTGACTGTGCATGCTCGTGGTTTATGTGTGCATGCCCTTGCCTCCGTTACCTCACTGCAAGCAGAAATGCAGAGGAAGAGTGAGGAGACTTCTGAAATTTCAGGCTAGGCTCTTCCTCATGTCCAGTAATGCATCGTGTGTGGGGGTCAGGACCATCTGGTGCTTTTCTTTGAGTTGTTGACACTCATCACTCTGCTTGCAGCTAGAGGTACACGTAGCTAAGTAAATCACCTGTCCCCTGTGTTCTAGCGAAGTGTAGCTTCAGGTCAGGGCTGAACTTTTTGCTTGAATAAGTCTGCTTGGCTAATCTGATTTAATTACTTTTTTTAAAATTAATTGACAAGAAACCTAGGCTGAAACAAGAATAATAAAAATAGCCTAGTGCCATTATTAGAATAAAATGTGGTACTGTATTTACCCGACAACCAAAGTCCAGCAGCAGCAAAATTTAGTGTTGGTGTTTTCTTGCCCAAAACCAGAGTGTGAATGCAGCTGTGTGGGACAGGAGTTGGTCCTTTGCACTCCTGCTGTTCCAGCAGGACCCAGGCACCTCCTTAGCCTTTAGAGTCCAGTCCTATTCCCACACCTCTCACTCCTCTCTATCCAGTGGAGGAATCAAAAAACCATGGTGTGGGGAGAAGGCTCTGCAGTCCACCTGTGCAGGATAAAGGAATATGCTGCAAAACACTTCAGCTTGGAAAATGGAATTATTTGGTGCTGAATAGGGATAATACATGTGGAATCAGATGAGGGGACTGATATTTGTCATCTCTTTCAGATTATCACAGCAAATCCCTGGAACATGATTGCTCTTCTTTGTGGTATCTTTCTGGCCCTGTTTAAGGCAGCAGACTTCGCTAAGTTAAGTGTTAAGTGGATGATCAAAATCCGAAGAAGGCATCTCAAGAGGACTCGTCAAGTAACAAACCACATAAGCTGAAACTAAGGCTGCCTTCTAACTGTTCATAGCAGGAGGGATAGAAAATAACTGGAATAAACTGCAATCAGCAGTTAAAGCTGCAAACCAGGTATGTTTTCTTCCAGAGAGATGCTGGCTGGAGGAACAGCCTAGCAAACCAGCCTTGGAACTGCGGAAGGAGCTAACTCTAGGACAGGTCTAACAAACTCATGCTTTTCTAGTCCCAGTTTAACAAGTTTACCTCAGTGTACGGGGGAACCACGGGGAAAGAAGGGAACTCACTAATGTTCAGAAAGTCATAACTGTAGTAAATTGTGAAAAAGTGGACAGTGTTTGAATGTTTCTCAAACAGACCCTTTAGTTTCTGCATCAGCTGTGAGCTGCTCCCGTAGCACAGCCACTGCCTTGATGGTGCTTAGTGGAAGGCAAAGTACTCTGACAACATCCTGGCCTCTCTTCTCCAAAGTATGTTTTCAAACAAAATGCACTGGAATTCTATTACATGTCATTTTTGATTTAAAGTACAACGACTTTAATATTAAAAAATACTTCAAGTAAGTTATTGTGTGCCTTCTTTGAAACTACCTGCTCTCAGGTTCAGATGGAGCTTTACAGGAGGCAGTTCAGTGTGTTATGGCATGAGGATAAGGTGAAAACCAAAAAGCTCTTCCTGCTCAGTCCAGCTCAAAGGAAACTCAAGCAACAGGACAACCTGGGGGACTGAGCTGGTGGATGATTTCAAAGTCTGTCTCAGGCTGTTGTCTATCCCTCTTTCCCCAACTTTCCTAAGGAAGTGAAAAATAGTCTTTCATCAGCATGGCATGGAACTGTGATTCTCTGTTCTGTGGGGAATGCCTGCTCACGAGCTGTGCTGGCGTGGTGGTGTCTTTTTCTTCCTTTTAAGTCCCTTGTTAGTTGAGATGCCTGACTTGGACTTGTGGAGTCTACAGGCCACCACTGTGTGTTTGCTCTGAAGGCTTTGCTGCAAGGGTGCCAAGTCACCGTTTGCTTCTTTCCTCTTCCAGCAGAGTACTCAGAGGAGTAAGTGTATCACCTTTCTTCCTTATTTTTGGTGAGGCAGCCTTTTGGGGCAAAATTTACTACTTTCAGCTGATTTCCAGAGCAAATTAAGGCACCATGTTGACCAGACCCAGCCTTAAACAGGGGAGCAACAACTCGTTGTAGTAAAATAAGCAGAACAGCAGCACTAGCTGTTTGGGAGAATTGTTTAATCAGGGGACAAAGATGTTTGTGTGGGAGAAAGGTGGTGTCCAGTCCCCACCTTATGTTCAGTACCTGACAATGATGGCTCCTGAACAGCTCAGCCTAGTGCACAGCAAGGGAATGACATTAAACTGGATGGGAGCAGCAAAGGCCAAACACTGCATGGCTGAAGTAAACAGAGCTACTCCATCCCTGGGTACTGGGGAACAGGACAGAAACCAGGCAGGGGCTGGGAGCTGGATAAAATCCCCCCCACTTAACCCTTCCACAGCAAGAAAACCCCCACTGACTTTGCTACCTAACAGCTTGTGCTTATGACAGCTGAGCTTTCTTGATGCCTCACTGCCAAAGGAACACCCAACTGTTCCTTGAATAAATGATGTTACAGCAGCTATTTCTTGGATTTTACAAAAAAAAAAAAAAATAAAAACAATTGGAACAGGTTCTGATGGATCCTACTGCATTTTTTCTTTTTTTTTTTTGCTAGTGAGGTCAGAGCAGGTAAGCTGGAAGACAACTTAGCTGCAGCTGCAGGGTGAGTAGAAAGCATCCTTAAATAAAGGATAAACTCCTTTTTGCAGTATGTACTTTTTTCCTCCCTCAATAAACTCCCACAGCAGTCCACTTCAGTCACTACCTCTCAGCTGTCAAGATGTTTTGTTTTATAAGGAAATGTTACAAGAGCAGGCCAGTGATCCTAGCCAAGAAACCTTTCTTTTACATACCTATTTATAGGAGCTATTCTGACAGCAAGTGTTGCACAATTTGGAAGGGTATCTTACAGCTCCTGTGTTGTTTTTTCTATTACTTAAACCTGATGTCCGTGTTTGTAACTTTTGGAAAAACTTGTAACAATTACAAATGCCAGTGATTTGTTCCTTGAACCCCTGCGAGGTGTTTGGTTTCCCAACACTTCTGTAAGTTACTTCCTTTAGGCTCTAGGACAGCTGAGCAAAGTTTGTCACACACTGGGAACTTTATTCTTCTAAGGGCAAAAAAACACTAAAGCACTGAACCGAGGTAAGCTGTGCCTGTGTGGCTGTCCTCTCCCTTCAAGAAGGGCCATGAAAGGTAAAGGGGTTTTTTCCCCCTAAATTTTGGGCAGCCAGCTACCATGGAAGTCTACTTTGGTCAGCTGGTTCTCTGCTCTTTTTATGTAAAACTGAGAGAGAGGAGCAGCTAATTGGATTGATCCAACAGAGCAGTTGGAAGTACAAACCCTTTTAGGCAGTGCTGGTCCCATACCCTCTGTGAAACAACTACTGAGACAAAAATGAAGCAACAATCAGTGTAATACATTTGGCTCAAACAGTATAGCAGGGACTTCCCCATTTTTGCCACTGAGTGAAAAGCCACATCAGACAGGTAAAAAGGTTGTTTGCAACAGCCATTCTAATTTTCCTGGTCTTCATAAACACAAAGATGTGAGGTACAGCACTAAATACAAACATAAAGACTTTATTGAATGCTGCTCAATTCCCCAAAGATCTTTCATTACAAAATTTTTCCACACAACTGCAATTTAAGAGATTGGAATGGTACTCTGATAAAAGATGTGAAAAAATACTTGATCAAGTAAACAGACAAGACTTCTATTGTCAACTTTCCACCTTTAAGAAACAGACTGCATTTTCTTTAAAGAAAACAAGGAACTATTTCTTGACATCCTTCCCTCCTTACTGAAAAAAAAAAAATACACTAATGCCAATTTTGGTCTCATTCTTCAGTCCATGAGATGCTAAAACTAACGCAGAAACATCCAAGATGGGTCTCTCTCTGAGACTGCACCACTCTGGAGGGTCCTTGGGCTGATGAGGAGCATCATTGATGGGCTCTCCAGTGGAAGCTCCATCTTCAGCTGTAGCAGGAGGAAATCCCTAACGAGCCCAGGACCCAAGAGGCAGCAGGAATGGGGTAGAGGCACTAGCCAGCCCACCCTGTTGCAGCTGATTCTCTCCCTACCTTGCCTCCTTTCTAAAGTGAGCATTGTATAAATCTGAATCCAATCAGGAATTCAAGGACAGCACTGTATCCGAGTTCCTTCCAATGCTGTAAGGGGCATATACTGAATATCTCAAGTTACTGGTAACGTACCTTGGTTTTATTTGAGAAAATACAGCACAACTAGAAGCCTTTTCTATCACCTTAACCAAAGTATGCAGCAATGTGAAAAGCACATATAAAACAAGGAAAAATGTGTACGTAGCAAACTATACCACCTATGTGCAACACAATCAAAAATTCAAGTCATAATTCTCACCACTCCCGTAATTATTTCACTCATTAAGGATGATAATTCAGTTCTATGAAACATTGGAAGTGACGGTATATCAATAATTAGACAAATTTACAATATGTTGTGGTAATGACATCACTTAACTGCTGTATTTAAATTCAAATCTTTACATTTGCCAGAGAAAAAAATTGGCTGTTTCTATTATACTGATGAGGTTTCTTTTGCAAATCCTTATATATTTCAAAAGGGTACAAAAAAAGAATGTCTGCCGAGTAGAGGTGGTCATTTCTTTTATTTGGCACTTGTATTGTGTGCATTGAGCACGTTGTGAGTGCTGTTCTGCTTTTCTGCCATCGCCTTCTTAAGCTTTAACTCCTCCAGCCTTCTCCACAACTCTTCACGTTCCAATTCTTTCTTTTTCTCTCTGTAGAAAAGAGTGAAAGATGAATTTCAGACGTGGTTTAAGCACAAGCTGGAGACGCAGTCACTTAACTGTGACTTTCAAGTTTTTCTCCAAAGCTATTTTTAGAGGCAATTAGAGTTTCCTCAATTAAAAAGTGAGCATAACAAATCAGTAATGATGAGTGGTGAAACTGTACCTTTGCTCCAGCAAATGCAGGCAATTGCTGTAGGGTGGCTTTGCACAGATGGCTGCAGTTTTAAAAAGGAGGTCTTTTATCACATGCACACAAATTAAGGGATTGAGCATCTTTGGGGGCAAAGAACACAGCTACTGCAAGGAGGCTTGGCAGTGGTCTCAGCTGGCCAAGGGTCACCAGTGCCCTGCCTCCCTGACTCCAACAGTGCTGCTTAGCAGGTTAGTAGGGTAAGAGATGTTTTTGCTGAGCTATGAAGAGTTCTCCAGCTCTGTTCTCTTCAGACACCTGAGGCAGCACAGCCAGCAGCAGCTGAGCCTGATTTCACCACCCAGGAGAGAGCACCTTCCCTGCCCAGGCAGGACGGGGAGCTGGGCCCTTCCTGTCCCCTCCCTGGGCTCAGCTCTCCATGGCACTGCCAAGTGCTGCCTCACACATGGGACACCCAGCACCAAACAGCTCCACTGCAGAGCCCTACAGCCACAGCAGCAGAGCAACATCCAAAATGACAGCTTGGACACATTCATCAGTGGGAACTTGGGAAAAGGCTCAGTACCTTTGCCTTTCTGCTTTGTATGAGCTTGTGAGTTCATCAAAAAGCTTGCCATTCATTTCCATCAGGGTTTTCAGCACGTTGTACACCAGTGCCACAATGGTTCTGAAACAGAAGGAGCACAGCCATTAGATTTACTCAGTGACAAAATTAACTTCAGAAAACAAGCACTTGATTTCTTTTTTGGAGTCTGAGCTTCTTATTCAAGATACTACTGTAAGGTCAGGGAGTTTCTGAAACAAAATCCTTTCCATTTTATTAATTTACAGAGGAAATTATAGTATAGTTAAACATTTTTTGAAATGGCTATTTAACCTTGAATTCCTGACTTCTGTAATTGCACAGGATATAATTATTCATGCTGTGGCTGTACTTTAAAGCCATTCAATTATGGGAACCTTTAATAAACCAAGTTTTAACAACAACTTTGTAATAGTTGAGCAATGAAATATGAGAGTCTAGAAAAATAAAACTTCTGGCTCCTAGTTTCAAGAAGGCAGCGGACAAACCACAGGCTTAGTGTGGTTTAGCACAGCCATGCAAAGCTCTCCCAGCAGTGTTTTCTGGGCAGCAGGAGTCTTGCTAGAGAACTAGAATCATGAACATCAGATAATGCATTTGGGTACCTCAGTTTCCTTAAGAAACTCAACAGCTTGAGCAACACTGGCTGTGTGTTACATGGCTGCCTTTATTCCTGCACTACCCTTCTTTTGGTGAAATATTTGTATTCCAATAAACTATCTTAAACATTGTATTATCTCCTTTAAACCCACCCATATTTATACAACAAAATTAAAAACACTATAAAACATTAAAATGCCTGTCATTAATCTTATCACTAATCAAAAAGTAGGTAAACTGTCTTCCCTGTCTTCTCTCTCACTAGCAGTTCCCCACTGACTGCAAAGCTGCAGCCCTGTGACCTTGAAAAAGGAGTCAAGAAAACCCCTAAGGAAGTAACCAAAGAAGGTTTGCCTTTTCAGTGCACTCTGTCCATTGTGGCACTAGGAAACCTCCCAGCTGTTCAGAGCCTTGTGCTCATTCAAAATGCAAAGTATCCTTTGCCTGTTCATATACTGATTTTTTTAATTTGATTTTTTTTGTACCCTGGCTTTCATGTGGTTTGAGGTCAAAAGCCTATTTAAGGTTTTGGTTTTCTGAGAGGCAAAGTTTGATTTTGAGCAAGTAGTTGAGTCCGTATCAGACAGCCAGATGGATAAATACATGTTTTGCTGCCCTCCAAAACAGATTAGAATCAAAGGATTAGACTTTCTTCCCCAAAGTTCCTTGTCCTCAAGTAGGCAGTTATCCTGTGTTTTTTACTTCCTTCATAAAGAGCAACTTCTGGCTGCAGACAGGGAAAGAGGGACATCCTCCAAATTTGTTGAAGTCCCAAATACATTGATGCTCTAAGGACTATTCCCCAAAGTTTATGTTCAGTCTTAGTTGTTACATTTGCAACTAGACAGACCATGTAGATAAACCCAGAGTAATTGCAAAGCCTCCAAGGGCTTAAAACAGGACATCTGTTTTACTCCAGGGCTGTGGGAGGCTCCTGCTCGCCCTGGCTTTTGCATGTACAAGCTTTATATTCTGCACACTGACTTCCAACTTAATTCAAGGTGCTGGCACCAGCAAGCTTTGCTTTTCAGTATTTCAGTATCATTACTGCTTCTTTCAAACACAGGAATACCAGTATTTAACTTGTGGCACTAAATATAAAATGAAGTAGTCACTCATTTCT
This sequence comes from Pachycephala philippinensis, assembly GCA_013397055.1. Lineage (NCBI taxonomy): Eukaryota > Metazoa > Chordata > Aves > Passeriformes > Pachycephala > Pachycephala philippinensis. Next base: position 238,341 of record VWZT01007072.1, on the reverse strand, counting down.
CAGCCCTCCCACCCTTTATAGGGGTTGCTCTTCTCTGATAGGATCTTTTCCCCTTCTTATCTCCCTGGGCAGCACTAAATACTTACGAAGACACAGACAATTGTATTCATCTGAAGTATTAAAGGACAGCAAAGCATAAACAGAAGCAACCCTTGGAAATGGTTTTCGTCTAAGTAGCGTTAATTTGCATTTTGAAGTAACACACAGGATCAGATGTGATTACGATATGAAGACCATCATCCAATTTCCTCACACTTTTTCAATAAATTCCAGGTCTCCATCATAAAAATGCAGAACGGTGAAAGCACAACATAGCTGAAAGTGACCGTCCATTTAACACCCAGAATGTCATGGATTTCATCTGATTTAAGTAAAGATGAAGTCACATTTACAAGCTCCCAATCCAAACCTGAAACAGTGGACAATTTATTTACAGATAAAGTGAAATGTTACATACGGATTCCAATGTTCTTTGGAGATCTTGTACAAACTGCCAAACATAATTGGTAGAATTTTATCAATGTTCTCCTCAATCAGGCTAAGAATATATTCGTTATTCCAGAAGTACAAAGCTCTTTCTGCAACCTGAAACACAAAGTTAAGGGTTCATAACAACTATAAAATAAGTTACCACAAGCTTTGTTTGGGGTTTTTTAATACTTATTTTATTTACCTGAAAATGTGAACTTGACACACTCTTGGATATTTGCTTAAATAAAGGCTCTTCTATTTTTTTGAATTGTGTTGGTTCTATAACATCTAAGATTTCTTCAATTTCACCTAAAAACATTACCTGTTTGTTTAGAAAGAAAAAAAAGGATAAGAATGTTTTACATCACCCATTGTAAACAGAAGCAAACAAAATACAGCTTATATATTAGTCATGAATCTGCAAAGAATTTTGTGTGTCATTACAAGATATTTAGACATTCACAGGAGTTTTGCAGCCTAAAATAAGTCAATCATCACTCTCAGCTACCAGGTTACAGCTCTCCTCTTGGACTTCTTTTGTGTAAATACTGAATACTTCACCAAACTGCTTCTGCAAAAAATGGGGGGCTTTTACAGTTAAAAAAAATAATTAGGGCATTTTATTTAAAGAATGGTTGCAGAGATTATCAGAGATCACCAAAGTAGCTTTTGAAGTGATAAGTAGTTAATTCCCATATAAAATTGCAACCAGCAGAACTCTGTGTAGCTGGCACAGAAAAATTTATCACCACTTGCAGAAACAGAGACAATAGTGTTAAGAGACCCACTTTTCAAGAGTTGTTGGGGATGGAATCTGGTGGGATAAATCAAACTCCTGGTTTTTAAACTCATTTTAACTACATAGAAGAAACTGAGTCACATGACAAAGGTGAGTGCCTCAAGAAGCTTCAAGAACTGCAAGTTTTCTGCAAGATCTCTTGAAGGGCACAGCAGAGAGAAGGTTTGTGAACCTGCCCCATAACATTTTACATCACAGCAGACACTAGAAATGAGACACAAAACCAACCTCTTTCTGACTGCACGTTTTTGGCCAAAATTTGAGCAGTCCTCTGATTACCTGTATGAAAAATACAAACACGTTAAAGCAGAACAAGTTTCTTTTTATACTTGATAAGGTAAAAAGTGTACTGGTTTGCTTTTTCCTTATCCAGGGGTTCAATGAAAACTGAATAAACCCTCATTTAATGTTTGTCTTGTTTATGTTATCAGAATAACTTAGATCCTTATTGCTTTGTGTGCCTGTGATTATCCATGCACACTCTGCTCCCATCCCAGTACTTACATTAATTGACAGGATGCTGATCACATCAAAGCATCACAAAGTGAAGGTAACCCCCCTGTAGCTAAATCTCACAGAATATTTTTTGTCTTCCCTCATCCATACTTTGGGGAGCACCTGCTCCCCAAAGGTTTGAAGCCTGAGAGGAAACAATATCTGCTGACAGGGCTCTACAGAGGAGCCATGGCCTCCAACTCTTCCTCTTCTCTGCTACAATTTGACATGTTAGACTGGAAACTAAAGTAAGAAAGATGTGAACTTACAGAGGAAATGTATTCTAGTATCTGCATTTGAAACTACCTTACACAAGACTGGAAAAAAAAAAACCCTTTGTGAAAATTAATTGGAAAGTACAGCCCCCAATAGGAATGGAGGAAATACAGCAAAGAAAGGCTGGAGGCGTTTTTCCTAGAAATAAACATCTCACATGGTATCTAAATTACAAAATGAATGCTGGCTTAAGGAAAAAAAAAAAAAAGCTGTAACTATGTTCCAGAAGCAGAAACATTCTCAGAGCCTTATAAATTTTCATTCTGAGGAAAGGACCTCTATTTTTTAATGATACAACAGCACCTAATTGATCATATCCAAAGGGAAGACTTAGTTAATTATTTGAATACCTTCCATATTTGCTTTTTGTCATGTTGATTTTTCTCCTTCAGCTTTCCAGCTGGCTGCTTTATTAGCAACTACATGTACTATCAAAAGTGGCTTTCCAGAGAAAAAGTTAATCTGACTAAAGTGCACTTTCCAGCACATGTTGCTGCAAGAACTTTCGAATATACTTTGCTAGAGAGACCCATATTCTCAATGAAGAAATCACATGTTCTGAGTATAACAGTGCACACCTCAACAAGATACCTATTCCTTGCTCCTCCTTGCTGGAGTATCAGTTTCCAGCTTGACTATGCTTTTATATTAAAAAGCTGATACCTGCACATTTATGTTCATGGACTGCTGCTCTTACTACATGTTATTAATATTCTTCCCTGAGCTACAGGATTCCCATAAAGTAGCTTACAACTGTAGGCACCTGCTGGAAAACTCAACTCATGTACAAGGACTGCACATTTAGCCTGATTTCTTCCATGTAAAGGCCATTGCACTCGGCAGGGTTAGGTAACAAACTCTTCTTGTCAGCTCTGCAAACATCAGGACTGACCTGAGGCAGACTACCATAGCTACCAGAGCTCAGATTGAATGTCCTCCAAACTGACCCTGAGTGACAATTCCTGCCAGAAAAATAACAGTAAGGTATGTGTGAAGACAGCCTTCTGATGGAGTTCTTAAAATATTATTTGACCTAAAGCCAAGAAAAATTTCCAATGCTATCTCATCAGTTGCCCCAAATTTTAACATTTACTTCTCAAGCATTTCAGAAAGTTTCTTAGAGCTTCACTTCTTATCTTATTAACTTTAACTCCTTTATAATGCAACTTTTACTCTATACCCAGAGTAACAACCAAAGGAAACGCAGGCAGCAACTCTGCAGTGAATTCTTGTGTCTTCTCCAGCCTGAATTCACCTTTAACTTATTAAGAAGCAACCACAATTGTACATACCACAGCCCAGACGAGCCTCAGAACTGCACTGTGGCACTGCTCTAAAACCCTGCCTTCCTCCCTGCAGTTTGGGCTTGGATCCTGCACCACACTTCGTGCATTTGTGTCAGGAAGTTCTGACTTTGAATGAAGTGACAATGTGACAATCTTGCAGGTTTTTATGTAACACTACACATTTTCTGCTCATGGGTTACACAGTTCCTTTCTCCTCACACAAAATCCCTCCTATCCCACAAAATCAGCTTATTGACCAGGGTGGCTGGGAACACTGCAGCACAGGGGGGAAGAAGATGGTTCAAGCACACAAGGTAAATCCATGGACACCCCCCACCACCTACAGAATAACTGGTCAGCTGATGAGGAACATCAGTGCTGTAGTGGCTGTGCTGGAAACAAGCTTCCACCGAAAGACCACTCAGAGAAGATCAATGTTGTTTTCCCAAAGCTGTTTATCTTTTTTTCTTTATAGAAGAAAAATTTAGGTCTTGCATAAGCTCTTCATATTTTTCTGTCAGAAAAGGGGTAAAGTATTTAAATATCAACACACCCCTAATGGAGAGATTCCTGATTGTCCAACTAAAACCAGCTTCTTTTATAGCTGGCCTGACATCACTCTGTGTCCTCACGAGCTGCTGCACTGCCCTGAGCCTCTGTTCTTCTTCATGGACCCTGCCAAGGCCTGTGCATAAACCCTTTTTAGCTGAGCTGTCAATATCTATCATGGGAGATTCAGTCTGGCAAAAGGCACAGATGCCTGAAGCACCTCAGTTCTGACTGCCAAGAGGCATCCCAGGAACTGGAGAGGCAGGACAGAAACACCACATTTGGAATTTCAGAGTTCTTTCTGTCTAAATGAAGTGTTGTTATTCTTTTCAACTTTTATTTCGGGATTGTTTACTCCCTAAAATATTTCAGCTTCATGGAGTGGCTAAGCACAAGCAATCAGTACCAAAACCACTGAAATTTTAGTTTGTATGAGGAGAGAATACAGTCAGGACATGCTTTCTCATTTGGGGTAGTTTGCATGACACCAGCAGTTCAAACTTTTAGTTAAATATGTGCTCTATCTTGGCCACAGGTTAAGAGGTAAGTGCCTTTTCAAACCCAGAATTTTCTTACTATTCTAGATTTCATTTCTGCTCCCCCACCCCAGACAAAATCCCACCTATGGATCTTTAATCAGGATAACACAACACTGCTGTACAATTCAACAGGTTACACTGAAATATTTAATTGAAATTAAAAATAGAAAGACATCCAACTGAGAAACACTTACAGGCTCTGTTAAAGTTGTATCTTTTTCCAGGAACTGTACAACACAATAGGCGAGCTAGAATGTAAGTCATACGTTTATTTAGTTTAAGAAGACATTGTTTAGACATTGCAGCATTACTAAGTATCACAACTTCTAATGGAAGCACTTCAGGTCATGGGGGGGAACCCAACCCAAGACACCCCTACACAGCCATTTCATATTAGTCCAAACTAAACAAAACAGCAATTAAAGCAGCAAGATATACAGCCTGCTCTATCTTAAAGAAACTTCCTGCATACCAAAAAATCATCTTTTCTTTTCAACCTAGAAAATTATTTTTAAGCTGGGCAGATATTTCCCTAACTCAGATCCCATATCCAGACAGATTTTTCTTAACATCAACTCCTGCATTAACATTACAAAGCTACCACTTTCAAACATCTATATCGGGGTAAAAAAGGCCATACTTCCAGTAAAAAACAAGTTTTAACACAGGTTTGACTGAGCACAAATTGCTCAGGTACCAGACATCTACAGCACACAACATTAAGTGGTAAGATTACAAGTGCAAGAATTTTAACATATTTCAAGGCCACAAAAACCAGGCAGCTGTTGTCCATCTGAGTGTCCTGTCCCAATGCAGGAATGGCCAACAAGTGCCTGTGCAAAGGCGGAAGAAATGGGGAAGCACAATGTGATTAAGTCACCAGCACTGCTCTCCCAGCCTCTCATGGTTTCTGTGCAGGGCCTGCTCAGGCCAAGGATATTTAATGTTATATAATTACTTTGAGTTTAGTTACTTAGCACAGTTGACTCAGTAAACAACCATCCCATGCAGAAACCATACAGTAATCCTATTACTGAACTAGTTACAATCCTAAATTCCATTAAGACTGATTTTAAAAAGTCACAGTATTTCACAATATAAACCACAGACAAAAATTATGTAATATGCATTACATTTCAATACTCAGGATGCTTGAATTTCAGCATTCCCTTTCCCTTCTTTTTTTTAAAAAATCTGTTATGCCAAAGCAGATAATTACAATGCTGCAATTGCAACAGGTCTAATTTATTTCTTTTGCCCTTAGGCTACGGATGCATTTGTACAGATTCAAAAAATAATAAATGTCACACATTAATCTCATAAAATCCCATTATATGTATATATGCAGTACGGTAATGCTTTACTGTTCAAAGACACAGACTCAAGCTTAATTCATCTTTAAGGCTTTGACTTTTAAGGGTAGGCTATACTTTACTCAGCAACAAAGCAACCAGGCCACTTGGGATTGCAATGCAGATTTAACACGGGCTTACACCTTTGGGATAAAATGAAACCAGGAACACGGTGCTGTGTGTGCACCTGGCACTGGTGTTTTATGAAGGGACAGAAGAGTGGCCTGGTCAGCAGGACAAATGCTACTTTCAGGTACAGCTGAATTAATAGAGCCCTTTCAGGTACCCAGGAACTGGATTAAATGTATCCCAGAAAAAGAAGGGCAGCTTGCTGCACTGATCTGTCAGTGAGAACACCTTTGGGAGGTTACTGGGCCCTTTCATTTCACTGACTCATCCCATGGAGCAGCAAGGCAATAAACCACAGACAAGTGATTTGATTAATTGAAAACGTCATATGACAATTACGAATTAACTGAGCTCTTCACTTGACCCTGTTTGTAGACTATACAGCCATAATGATTTCACTTTAATTAGAAAACCATTTTCTTGTATCTTTAGTCTGTAAGGAGCTGTATTAGTAAGCTAAGTTACAAAGCAAGTTTTAATTAGCCACAGCAGAATTACTTCCAAGTTTGCATCAACTGTATTCAATACTTGAAGTGCCATATGTCTGGAAAGGATACAGATTATTCCTCAAATGAAACGCTGAATATCTGTGGCAAGTATAAGAATCAAAGTCAGCAGAAGAACTGCAGCATTCTGACAGTGTGTCACGGATCTACATAATTTCTGGCTGATCCAGAGAGCTACTGTGCGTTTCTGCCATTTATAAATGGCAACAACATTCTCTCTCCACCCCCCTGTCACTGGTATGGCTTCAGAACCAAAAAACCACTTCTAAAATAAATACCTGGCCATGCCCAAGGTTCCTTTACACACAGCATTTAAGTTACATAAAGGAACTGATAACAGCACAAGGCCCTGGGATTAAATGAAGCTTAAAGTGTGACAAGACTACAAGCAAAAAAGCTTCCAACTTCAGTTGATAAGTCTTTGACTCACTGGTGCATTCTTTCACTTGTAATATATGCCAAATATTATCTCAAAATCAACATTTAGATATAAGATTCGGAAGACTTTTTTAAAAAGTGACTGAATTTGCAAATATTTTGGAATATTGATATTATAACACATAGTGCTTTAAATTTCATTAGTTTCAAATGTAAATACAAAAAACCCCACCACTCTTAAAAATAGGCAAAAGCTTACCTGTGCATGAAACAAAGCTAATCCCTTTGCAGTATGCATGGGAATCAGAACTTTCATAAGGAACTGTTTGTGTTCTGCTTTCAGTGGCAGTGCAAAACCATTGATAATACTGAAAACATGAATAAGCAGGATTTATTTTTATTAAAAAAATATTTTTTTCCTAGCAAGTCAAGAATTTCTGTAAGTTCAAGTGAAACTCCATTTCTGATTCAGTTTTTAAACCTGATTATTTTGAAGCCATAAAATAGCTCCGCATGCACACAACCTTTAAAATGCTAGTATCATGAGAGTTTAGACTCTTGGTAGGAATACCAGAGAACCACAGTAGAAGCTAAATAATACTCATTAGATAAGCTGAAGTATTTTTATCATGACCTCCATTAAATAAAATCATCTACAGTAAGTCTTGCTGTCTAATTGTAAAGCTCAGACAGATGTATTAGGAAGCTGATCCATTTCACCCACAATCACTAGCAACTTGCAGAGAAAGAAGAATAGATTATACAATTTTAACAGTGCAGTTTGAACAGCTGTTTTGAGATTGTTGAACAACTTTTCCCTTTAAAAACAAAGTTTAAAAGTTGTCTCATTGATTCAGTCATCTTGTATTTAAGAGCTGATGAGCTATGGAACAGACAAAAGTCCTTCAGGAAAAGGTTAGTTTCTTTTGCCCTTTACATTTCAGGCAGATCTGAGAAAATAATGGTATCCCTTTCACTTTGTTTTTCATGAGAATTTTTTCCACAATAGCTTCACCATATTTGTATTTTCAGTTAGACCAGTAATACTTACACAATTTTGTACTGTGAAATGCGTGACAGTTTTGGAAAGGCCGTAAAAAAACTAGCAGAGAAAAACTTCAAAGTTAAATTGAAGTTAGAGAAATAACATCCAAAAAAAAACGGTAACTAAAAAACCCTAGCATACACAAGGCTTTCCTGAATAGAACTGAAGGAAAACCAGCCTGCTCAAGATTAAAGCATTTCATTCAGCACAAGGGCAAAAGTTAACATCCATTTTCTGAATCAAAGAACAAGTCATCTATCAGGTAGAAGATAAGCAAGAGTAGATAGGTCTGACAAACAAGGACCCTTGAGAAGCATTTTTTGCCAGTCATCTTTAAAACTTGCACTGAAAAAAGAATAATTTATTCTCTGTGTCTTATATTCATACTCATGTGGTAACCCAGACAGTATCAGATTATCAGTGACTGCACTTCATCACTCGTTACTGCAATAACTCTCTTCCCCCCTCCACTTCCAAAGCAGAAAAGCTGAAGCAAACATTCACAATAACATTTTATGTTTTTTCTGTGTGAGATCAAACTTACCTCCCTAATATCTCAAGAAGTTCAGCAACACCATTGAAGTGCTCTGTTTCATATATAAACCTGTTACCAAAAAAAAAAACAACCATCAAAAATTGACACAGAGGATCAGAGATTCCAAAGAAATAACCTTTACTAAGCTTCATATATTTGAAAGCCAGATCACAGACCAAACCCAGGTCTTTTCTTTCAAGAATAAATCACTCTAGACCCAGACCATGAAAGCAAGATAAAATATTCCTCAAGCTAGTCACACATACACAGAGCATACCTGAGGAAAATGTTGTTTATCTGTTTCCTGATGAATGCTCTTAAACCAAGGAATTTTCCATAAATTCTATGAAGAACTGTCTTTAGGAAATCACGTTCTCGTGGGTCTTCACTGTCAAAGAGCTCCAACAACTATAAAAATTAAATTGAAATACATTACTTTTGAAAGACTTAAGATTTTTGTTTTGTTACTACCTGATTAAAATTTTATCTTTAATTTACAAGTTTACATTAGGAAAAAATAGAATCACTTTAACTGTACATTTTGTTTAGATGTCAACAGTTGATTTTCAAAATTACATTTTTAATAAAGATGATTTTTTGAAACAAACTCATCAACTTCATTCCTTTCCTGTGTACAACAGACACCAAAGTCATTCCAGTAACTATTATACTATCAAAATAAAACTGAAATTGCAAAAATGAGATTATCAAACTGTAGGTAAGAGTTCTTTAAGAAATCAGAATGAATCAAATCCATATCCTATATTTACAGTTTCTTACTTAAAATCCTTTACTGCTTATCTCAAAAAGGTACTTGTGTCTTGATGGCTAAGCAAAAGCATTCCTATACAAGAAATTTTACAATTAAGGAGGGGGTCAAAGAATAAGCACAAGATATGTAATTATTAACCAATTCCCTATTAATACAGACTAAATCCTGCAATAAGCCAACAAAACTTTCCACACACTTTTTTCTTGTAGAAAGTTTTCCAAGGATACAGAAAAGACCACGCTCACTCAAAGACATAAAAAGATATTCCAATCCCATTATAGACCATAATTTTTGTTATTTTTTTAACCCTGCATGCCCAAGCAACAGCATATTCAGAAATGTTAGCTGCCTCGAGCAAGTTAGTAACAGCAGTCCCCAGAGTCTCCTGCTCAGGTCTGAGTTAGGTATGTCTGTACCAAGCAGCACAAGAGACTGGAAACAGCTGTTCAGGAACTTGGTTCGGGCTCATTTCAATTTTATATTTAGCAGGAATTTCTCAGGGTCACTACTCCACGTTTTTTCCCATATATAGCTAGCTGCTGGTTGCATTGTCTTTATCTTGTACTCTAGAGAAAGATCAAGTGAAATGTCAGGAACAAACTCTGCAATGCTGCTCTTAAGGACCACAGGTCAACTTGTAAACTGGATACCCACAGCCAATAGTTCACCAGCAGCTTCAGGCTTAAATTTTGTGTGTAAGTTGAATAAAACTGAGAAGGAGGAAACACTTATGAACAAGAACAGTAGAACCAAATAAGTGGAAATTAAATGCAGTCACTGAAGGTAGGGAGGGAAAGCACTCATCTTGTGGTTTTACTTTTCATTGCTGTATTGTGATGGCCTGCCAGCCCTCACTCTTCAGATACTGAGCAAACAAGTGTTTTGGCAAACAAAATCTGGCAAACAAATATTTCAACATGGCGAAAAAAATCCCCACTGAATTCACCTTGAAGAAAAAACTGTTATGGCATTCTATACCATGATTCTCTGAGAAGTTATATTTAACAGGAAATCTCACTTCGTTTTCTTGCTCATAGTTGCTTCGCATGGTAAAGCATGACTTTCCTAAGTAATTTCTTCTTGATTTTCCTTTCATGGTTAATACACAATAGTAAAGAGAATTACACTATCTAGACACAAGTAAGAAGGTGTTGAAACACATTTCATATACAATAAGTAAATGAAGTTTTTACAAGAAAAAAGTTCACTGCAAGTTTTCCCATGATAAAACTGTGAAAAAACCAAACACATAAAAGGACTACAAAAATATAATTAGCACATTGTTGATTTGACTGGAATTAAATTGCAAATCATGAAAAACACCACTTGTCTTCACAAATTCCAAGTATCTTACATTGCAAAGCAAATGAAAACGAAGTGTTCCTGAAGTTACTAATTACATATAGCCCCTGTGGCAGGATGTGCTGTTTATTTAGTGTTTGGCAGAAACCACTGCTGGAACAACTGAAATTTACTCTGTGTCACCATGAAAGCTTTAAGAGTCCATTTGATAAATTAAATTTGAGAGGTGATCTTTAAATCCCACTTTCAACTTTAAAACTCCCCTCTTACCTGCTGTACAAATCTCTGGTCAATGTATCGCTTCGCAATGCTGGGCTGGAAATCCGGGCTCTCCAAAAACCTCAGGAAAAACTCATACACCAACTACAAACACAAAAATGGAAATTCTGAATTTATTAAGTACACCATAACACAGATCTCAGCCCTGTCACTGCCACCAAAACCAGTGGGACTATTCACATGCTTAAAAACTACAAAAGGAAATCAAAGCCTAACACATCACTGCTTAACCACAGCCTCTACTGGAATCTACTGAAAGAATTACATTAAGTACACAGAACAGTTTAATTCCCAGATGGGTCAAAGCTTAATAAATAATCTACTGAAAATATCACTAGTGGACAAAAATCAAGTTCTAAATGTTACATTCCTGCCATGTTAAGAATTTATTATGGAGAAATAAGTTACCAAACATTTAGCAGCACTGAGTAAAATTAAGTGCTCTAACATTACATAATTCCTTACAGAGATGAAGAAAAATCTACTAAGTGTTCCTGAAATTAAGTTTTGACTGAAAACTCTGAAAATGAAAAGTCATATTAGAGCAACTGAATGGATTCACAGAAACGGAAGGAGTTTGGATTAAAATTAGGCTTCTATATCCTGGAAACTCAATTATAATATCCATTATGGCTTGGAGCATATTATTACTACTTAGTTCAAGTTCCCATTTGCTACAATCCCACAATGCCCACAGACAAACCTGACAGGAGACAGAGCTACCAAGGGCCTGGGATAGCAAAGAGTGGCATGAAGAGGCCAGAGAACAAGTCCCATATTTTGGGGTACATCAAAAGCCCAAGACAAAATACTGTACTTCCATAACAATGGCAGATTAATAAAGTACACAGAATGCATCTCTTCACTAAGACAGAACTGAGAGGAAAGATGCCTTATGTTTAGATTACATTCAGAGCTGTTCATGTTCTCAATGCCTATTTCATAACTCCATGTAATTAAACACCTGATTAGTAATAATACTAAAATGCAATTTAGGTACATAATGCCATCACTGACTGGGTTTCCAAATAAAACCCACGCAGAGCTGTGCTCATACTCACAGGCATGAATTTCAACTATTACCACTCTTCATACTCAACTAAACTGAGAGCCAACACCTGAGTAATTCATAATTATAATTAGGAACCTCACTTGAGAGAAATGCATGACAGTAAGTACTTCTTTGTAGAACATCTGAGCTGACAGTTACTTATGCATAGCCTCAAGGAGAGTGTGCTGTATCTGCAAAGCAGAAGCTCAGAAACACAAGCTACCCTTCACTTTCTCCCCGTCTGAAAGACTGTAAGAAGAGAATTGTTAGGGTTGGGAGGGATCTCTAGAAACCGTCTAGTCCAACCCCTCTGCCAAGTCAGGGTCACCTACAGCAGGTGACAGAGAACAGGTGGGGTTTGAATGTGTCCAGAGAGACACCATGACCTTCCTGGGCAGCCTGTTCAGTGCTTTGCCACCCTCAGTGAAAAGAGGTTCTTCCTCATCTTGTGTTTCAGTGTATGGCCATTACTCCCTGTCCTGTCACTGGGCACCACTGAGGGGAGTCTGGCACCATCCTCTTGGCACCCTAGCAGACAATCCAATAATAGAATTGTAAATGTTACCATACTCCATTCTCTGTCTTAGAAAGAGTTCAACCGTGACTGTTTAATATCTTCATCAACGACACAGACAGTGGAACTGAGAGCACCCTCAGCAAGTTTGCAGAGAGCACCAAGCTGAGCAGGTGCTTTGAGCAACCTGATCTCGTGTAAGGTGTCTCTTCTCATTGCAGGGGGCTTGGACTAAGGTGATTTTTAAAGGTCTCTTCCAACCTAAAACATTCTGATTCTGCTGATCTTTTTCAAATTAGCAACTAGATAAATTCATATAGAAATGGGCAACATATGGCCAAAGGGAGGTTATATAGCACAGCTTCACAGGGATTAATTTTGGAATTTAATTCAAGATTTCTGTAATACATTCCTATATGAAATATTTCTGTCTGTGACAACAACAAAGAACAGCCACGTGTGATAACTGCTTAGACAATGCAACAATATTGGAAGCTACCACCAGGGGGGAAAACAGAAAAAAAAAGAAGTATGTCATGTTACCAACAAGAAAGGACAAGTTGACTCTGAAGCCCTAGAAGAATAAATACAGGATGAAACTCAAGGATTGCAAAGGCACAGTTGGAGTTCCAAAGAAAAAGCTCTGCTAAGCATTTGCAAGCCCTTAAGCTGAGAAAGGGTTAACCATAGGATGACTAAGATCCATCCTCACAATGAAGCTATGGAAGTGACAGGTGAAATCCTAGGATATTCCAGGAAGATACTGACAGCACAGACAGTGATGCACAGTCCTACACGTGCTTGAGGGAATTTATTAAAACCTGAAAGGAGACAGAGAAAGAGCCCCTAGAATTGTCATGGGATAGAGCACTTTTTAAGAGCCAACACTAGATTGGCATATTCTGTTTTCCCTAAGGGGCAGGGGAGAAAGGATAATTATGGCTCCTTTCCATAAACAGATAGGGGGACTGCAATAGACATCAAGCAGAACAAGTAAGTGAAAAGCACAATGCTGCAACATCTTGTTACAAGCTGTCCAAGATTAAATTCAGGATGTCAACTGGGTATCAAATAACTTTGGAAATCCTTGTGAGCATCGGGAAATACCTGAAAGCCTGAAAGCCCCTCTGTCCAGGGCATTCCAGGAAGCAAGTTGCAGTGGCCATTTCTGGGTGAGCCTCTTGCTTCTCCTGTATGACAATGTTTGCAAACTTAAAAGCATAACAACAACAACTACCAAACTAGGGCACCAGAACAGATTCTGGCCACAACAGATCCTGCCTAAAGAGACAGGCATGCTCAACTTACTTAACAGAAGCATCACTATTGGAAATACCGTATCAAGGGAGAGATGTTGGATTTAGTAGTTTTTGTTTTCAAAACTGGGTCAAAGAGCTATGAAATACAACTCCTAATGCTTTGGTGATTCAATCTTGCAGGGACCACGGGAATATTATTGCTTTAAACTACCAATTCCACCAACTCTGCAACTCCCTAAGCTTCAAAATACACAGTGGCTTTAAATGCCAACTTGTTCAACTTAGTTTGGCTGTTAAAACCATCTTGAGCACTGCTTTAAAGCAACATCTTTCAAGTGGCACTCATTTTACTGAAGGTCTGGAGTTTTCTGTTGTGGCTACACACACTGGTAACTTACTACGCAATTATGTCAACAGATTCAAGCAGAGAAGAGATTCAGATTTTTTTCTTTCCTCCCCCAGAAAACTGGCTACCTGACTGCCAGATCAGGAGAATCCTGAATTTGTTTGTAATTGATCAGTCACAAATCACAGCCAGCAAAACATCCACACTTTCACTCCTTAAGCAGTCCTTTAGACTCTGCCAAAAATAATAGTGTATTTTGCTGGGGAGGAGAATGGCTGTGTACTGACATTTCCAGCAGCTTTATGCTCCTGAAGGGCAATTAGCAAGTTATCCAATTCAGTCTTCTATGGTCCAGTAGCACATGAACTGTAAAAGGACAGAGTGGAAAACACAAACTGTTTCCACTGTGCTGCAAGGAGTGATCTATTCCCAAGACAGGACAAACAACAGATGCAGGAGAGGGAAATTCACAATCAGTAACCAGACAGCCTGACAAAAACTCCCTAGAAAAAAGCAAGAAAAAAACCTGAAAATAAAATTTCAAGTAATACCACAGGCTACAAACCTCCTTCAACTCCTCTGAGGCAAGCCTAAGGCACAAGTGAACTGATCATAAAATCCACAGGTCTTTTTCTACAGACAAGACTAGAGTTTAATTATGACCTAAAGTGAACTGAGCTAGCATTTACAGATTTTACCTCTGACACACAGGTATTTAGAAGTCAGATGGTGCTGCTACTGACTACAAGAGACATTTGCTTAGGCCTTGCACCCTCTCACCCAACAAAACCAAGCCTCTCATCTAGTTCAGTTTGTTTCTCCTATGAATTAGAATCAGCCATATGTAGGAAAACAATTATCACAGCCTTTAACCTGCAGAGTTATTTTTTGTGATAACTTAATTCTTGTTTGGTTTAAATCTCAAATGCTATGCTGAAGACGTACTTTTTATAGTCAGTATTAGAAGCCCAGTTTTTAAATAAGAGCATTTGTTGATGCATTAGAAACGTAATATTATAGGGGCAGAGTAGCATTTCAGCTCTTGAGAGCAGAGAGCAAATGGCATGCAGATGTGCAGCAGATTAATCTTCACTGCTAGGAGTTGCTACTTCACTTTTCTTTAACAGATACTACTTACATCAATTCAGCAATGAGCTACCCAATATATGTGCTTGGACAATTACAACTTCCAAGAGTTAATTGAAAACGAAATAAAATTCAGCAGCCTTTCAAGTCAATCACGTGATTGATACAGCAGTGCTATAAAAATCACGAGATTGCCACAGAAGTGCAACAATGGAATAACCACGCAACTGTTACCAAACAACGCTGATATTGTAAAGTTTTTGCACGGAGGGAGGGAAAAGGGTGGGAAGGACGGGATTTCTATTTGCTCAAAGGACAAATAAAGGCTATTACTCCATTTTTTGTTATTGTCATGAGAAACTGAACTGTTAATATTAACTGATATTTTATTGAAACCACACTAAAAAGTTGCTCAGTTGCAGAAAACAAGCCTCTTAGGTGAAGAATATAATTCCCTAAAATAGCCACAATTTTAAGACATACATACACCACAATTTAACAGTCCAATCTCTCTGTTTAAAAAATTGTATTTAAGCCATTTAGAAGAGTTACGTTCAGCCATATTTACACATGCTAAAAAAAGCACCGCTGTTTTTCCCTCTCAAGTATAAAAAGTCAACTGTATTATAAAAGCAATTTTTATGTTCTTAACAAAGGCACAAAAGGACTGAAGTATCCACATTTCTTGCCTTACAAGAAGGCTTGAAAGTAAAGGAATCACATACCTGTATGTGGGGCCATGAGGCTTCAAGAGTTGGTTCATCTTCTTCTGGATCAAAATCTGGGTTATCACTAGGTGGAAGTGTTCTGAAAATATTAGAACTAATCTGCAAGCAAAAAAAATTAATTGTATCACTGTTTATGCTTCCACAGATCACACACAGTAAGGTACTGCATTTATCCAAGAATCAAATGAAACAAAACCACCTAAAAAAAGTAACATAATAAATCACTTCTTCATTTTTTCAAAACTGCAAAATACAAACAGCTAGAAGTCTGAAACAGGTCAGTGAAAATAAGAAAGTAACTTTTGTCTCAACTGCTTTACAAGCCTGTAGCTAGACATGGTCATATTCAGAAATTTTGCCTGAAACTATGGAAGTTAAAAAAAATTTCAGCTTCCCTATAAAAAACAGTTTTTAATTATGTGACACCAAGAGCTCTTTTTACATAAGACCACAAATAAAATATAACTAATCAATTATGATTTAAAGAGAGCTCTCTCCACATGTAAGGCAGACAATGCCAAAAACATATCTTATTCTAAAGTTCTTCACTTGATTTCAAGATATTTCTGTTCACATTTTTCACTTTTTCACCTTTGAAAATTTTAAGATGTTTCAAGGTTTTGGAAAGTTGGAAACACATAACCATTCTAGCTTTTCCATTTCACATAGTAGCTATTTTTTTCTCAAAGTTACTCTAAGTTACTTTTAGTATGATACAGTCACATTAAATGAATTTCAAAAGGACAAGTTTAAAAAAGGTTTCTTCAGGGATTTTTGAAGTATATTAAAGTCTGTATAGAAGACCGTTCAGATGTCAAAGGAAAAATGTCATCCCTTGCACCAGATATAATGTACTGGATTTAAATCTCTAACACGAACAAAAGAGAACATGAAGTTCATTTCATTTCTGCATTTTCTACCATTCTTTCAGGAACAAGTTTAACTCAACTTTTCCAATCACCTTTCACACTCTTTCAGTCTTTTTGATCAAATCTGTTTCAAGTAGCTGCTTATCACCCGAGCTTACTAAACACAAAAGAAGCTGTCTGACAGTTTGCAGAAAATCCTCCTGCACATATTCCACAGAGTCTCCAAGGTGTTTGAAGAATCTTGCAAAAGGACTTTAGAAAGATCCTGAAGTCACCCAGCTGGCTCTGCACAGAAGAATCAGCTGCCTCATTAAACAAGGCACACAGCTGTTGCATAAATGACTTTTCATTTGCTCCTGTGCCCTTCGTTCTGTGTCCTGTCACTGTCTCCTGCTGGGACACGGCAAAGCTGCGGCGCTGCTGTCCTGGACTGGAAGGGCACTGATGTTCTGTATGGATGGGCACTACAGCTGCCTCCGAGCTTAATGCACAGGAAAAACAACAAAAACCAAAACAAAAACCCAAACCAAACAAAGCCACCCAAACAAACAACCCCATGAGAAACAGTATAGTTGTCCTTTAATGTTGTAAACACAAGGGACTTGGGATTCCAAAGCTCAAGAACAAAAGGCTGGGGGCGAGAGGAGGAGGAAATAGGAGTCGGAGAACATTAATTTTAATCAAGCTCAAAACCCAACATTACAATCCTGGTTCTCTTATTTGTTTTGTCTACTCTTACTAGGTGTTCAATAAAACCCTCCAGCACGTGAATCAGTCTCCTACAGAGAATGTTCTACCTCTGCTTACAAGTGTTCTGGTAACATCTCTTGAAAATGTTTCTTTTTCTTTCTAGATGCATCTTGCTGAACTGAGCTGGTCAGTCCTTTAGCACAGAACCTGAGAGTAGTGAATAAGTTTCATGTCCAAAACAAAGCTACTAAATGCACTTCTGTAGCACAAACAATTAGCAAGCCTCTCAGCCAGGCCTTTGGAAAACCAGCTGCATGATTTTCAGAGTATTCAGTACTTCCACTAGCATTATTCATCTCCTGAAAATACATGAAACTTAAAAAAAACCTTACACTCTTTTTATGTCTAGACTAGCCTGTCTCCCCCCAAAAAAGTTAATTTACTTTATTATGTTTGCAGTATTTTTGCAAATTTTTCTCTATAACCTCTTCTATTATTTAAAACATTCTTTTTCTTTCATAAGTGGTGTCTTATCCCAAAATGGTGATTTCAGAAACACAAATCATAAAAGGTTTTTAAAGCTGGATAGATTTCCAGATAAATCCAGCATCAGCTTTCTAAATTAAATCTCAAAGTTTTCCAAGAAGATGTGCCAGTCGATGTACTGAGATACAGCAATTACATTTTATTAAAACAAAACAGAAAAAAAGTCCCTTATTGTCTGTAGACTTGATCTAAACATTTGAAAGATATTAAGTTCAATTCCAATTTCTGAGTGTGCAGATTGAGGATACCTGATTTCTTTTAAATTCTGAATTCACAACTCATATAGCCTGTTAGGACAATCTCATTACACTGAATTTTTAAATGCTGCTGGGGAACAAGGTGAGGTTGATAGGCACAAAGAGATGAAGAGTAACGTGTACTGAAGAGACATTTCTGTAATGCTCCCCAAACTGATAAAAAGTAGAACTTTCTAACTTGCCAGGAAGTTTTAAAACTTAAAATATTCACAATGCTAAACCTTAATTTCCTGTTAGCTTCAGAGTGCTTTTAACTGAGAATTTCCAAATGGAGAAGACACTAGTTTTAGATGATCTAGAACAGAGGTGCACTGACTGCTGTGCTACACCTTCAAAACTATTTGTAAGCAAAACTCCTCCTCAACTGAAGGAAAATCAGCTTGCCCAGGGCACCAAAAAGAAAATCTACAGCGTCCTGCACATCCATTTAAACAAAAATTTTTTTAATGATGTTGTTCCATCCTCAGTGGCTTGAAATGACACTGGTATCATTTCAAGCTCCCTACCTCAGAATCCAAGCAGAGTAGAGCCAACCACAGGAGCCTGTGTGGTACTGGCCCAGCAGCCATCCTGGCAACAGAGACCAGTGAAGGAAAGGAATGCCAGAGAGCTCCTCCTCACCTGCACAGACCTTGCCTATGCACTGGTCAGAAACAACATTTTATTTCCCCTCCTGCAATCTCTAAGGCATTGTTGACTCAGCCTCCCCACGTCTCAGGAGACTCCAAGGAAACCTGTTTGAAACCTGAGGCTGTTTCCTCTGCAAGCTGGAGGAAAGGTGTCCCAGGCCTAGGGAAAGACAAGGAGCTTCGGAAAGAAATTGTTTCTGCTTCTGCCTCTGATGCCACCCTGGCTTTTTTCCAGGGAATTTTTTAGTCTGCTTATCCTCTACTATCAGCCAGATGATAGTTGGATTTCATTAAGGCCACTTTTATTTTTTTATCCCCAAAATACCATCCTTCAAACTCTGCAGTAAAACCCAAATGTTTTTTCTTCTTTTAATGTAGGAACACTGAACAGCCTAAAAACTTAAAACCCAAACAAAACAAAAGTGAAACAGAAACTCTTCAACCTCATGCAAGTTTTGCTACCAAGACAGGCCTCGAGCCTGACACAGGTGTTATGTGGAGGGAGAGACAGACCCATGCAGATTTTTTTCCGAAAGCTGGTACTTCATCCTAATTCACAGCAAAGGCCTTTTCTGCTGCCAGTTGCCAGGGAGATTAGAAATACTCTTCAAGCTTGGAGGGATCTTTTGTCTCAAGCTCTCAAAAAGCTCTCACTGAGCATTTAATGCTCTTACTGAGCTTCTTCACTTTCTGTCATTTTAGGGGAGAAAAGGAGATGGAAATTTGTTATGGAAGGAAAAACAAGCATCCACAGAATCCAATCATTTGCACAACAACAAAAACCTCAAAAGAACAGCTCAACACCACCTTATCTCCAAGAAAAGAAAACAACTCCAATATAAAAGAAAACCTCCCTTCAACAAGTACTATGGGCTAGTTAGTATATTCTTTCTTCTAACAAGGGGCTACAGAGGGCACGCAGAATAAGAAAATACTGCAAGAATTCACGCTTGCTGCCACCAGCAGCAACAAAAACAAAAAAAAAGAAGCCTAAGAATAGGTGAGCATACTTTGTCCTTTATTTTCTTATGTAAAAAACACTTAGGACAGAAAACCAGATCCTTTAAAAAACAAAACTCTACACAACCCCCCAGTGCCCCAGATTTTTTTGTAAAACTTAATAAGCATCTGCTGAAACAGCCAAAATGATTAAAAGGGTTCCAATAATCCTAGCCCTTCAGTATAATGGCAAAACTGCCACGCTTATTTACATTAAAGATCTGATCTTCCCTATCAGCTGCCCAGAAAAAAACCCCAAACAAACAAACCACCAAACAGCAAACAAAACAAACCCTAAGAAAAAAACAGCTTGTACTGTATAGAGAACTACACAAGCTGTAGGCTGTGTATTTGAACTGCGCTGCTTACGTTCCCGAGAGCTCTTCTGAAGTCAGCATTTTATCTATGTAAACTTCACCAAAGTTTAGAGAACCATTAACATAAATGCATGGGCACTAGAGCCATTCTTTTTACATTTCACATTTCTAGGAAAAAAAATAATTTCAGATTATTCTCAAGCGTCCTTCAGTTGCATTCCCTGTACATGGAGTATAGGCAGATCAAAAACCTTATTTAAGCAGCATTTTTAAATGCCCATAAACACCTGGGAAAGCCAGCAGATAACAACCACAAATGTTTTGTTCATTATTCAACAAGCCATTAGTAGAAATTACATGGAACAAGTCATCCTATGGTTTATAACTTCAGCAAACCACTTAGGCTACTCTAGCACAGCTCTCCAGGGCCAAAATAATAACAAACAGTCATATAAACTATTTACAAAGTAGAGTTGCTTTCTTATACTGATAAACCCTTCTGCTGTCACCAGTACCTGCAGCAATCACTACCAGAAAACTTCAGCCTAACTCTCCACTGCCACTAGTAAATAAAGATAGGCAGCACAGAAATATTGCCATTTTCTGAAAGAGAACAACTTTAAAGCTTACCCAGACTGCAAGTACCTGCAGTGTACCAGTTCTTTCATTTTAATTAAGCTGAATGCATCATGTTTCAGCTAATAATTAAAACTTGTGAGTTGTTTGTTTTTACAAGCCTTTCTAAGCTAAGTTACCATTAACAAATTATATTATATTGTATAAGCAGAAAAACAACCACAATTCTGAGTTAAATGCCATTAGAGTCATAAACTGATTAAGATATTTTATTAAAATTCAAACTGTAACAAGAGCATTCTACTTACCATTTTCACTATGTCAGCATAAGCTGATTCAACAATCACTCCACGATTTGTTGAAACATACTCAACCAGTTCATTCAGTGTTGCTCTCTTGATTTCTTTGCTTTTCAGGTCAGAAACAGAGTCCATGAAGTCAAAGAGCACACAACACTGTTGCAACTTCTGACAGAAAAGATCTTGCTGTTCATTGAAGGTGGCATCTATAAAAGAAAACAAAACCTCAAACACTTAAGCCTGTAGAAGCAAACACAGGATTTCTAAATCTGTTTTGTTGACAAGAATTTGCATAGCTGTGATTTGTTTTTTATGGGGAATGGTGTGCTTTATAGTCAGCAAACTAACCGCAAATTAATAAGCAATTTTGTCAAAACTTAAAATATCTGTATGTTAGAATGAAACATCCACCATTCCCAACTTTTGGTACATGAAAGAAATAATGGACAAAGATATGGCAGTAAATATATTTACCAACAACGAGTTCCTGAATTCGCTTTATTTGAAATACAAACATTAACAAGTTGCATCTCCCCCTCACCAAAAGTCATATCCAGAAGCAGTGCATCATACTAACCTTTCATTCATCCGATTTGTCTCATTCTGTTCCCTAATCCTTTATTATGTAACCTGCTTAAAAGCTGTAAAATCTGCTTTGAAGGAACCTTGTCTTTTTACCCCAATGCAAAATGCTTCACATACTTTTGACATCATGTGATCAATGTTTCTCTGAAGAAAGAATTCCAATATTTCGAAAGGATTAATCCTGAATTTTAATGCTTTGGTCTAAATAATTTATTACAATCTTGGTCATATAAGGGTTTTCCAGATTTTTTGGCCTATTAAGACAATGTGTTTGGCTGTGACTTAACATTTTCATTTTAGCATTCAGTACCTCTGTAATCTGATAAGCAAAATTCCTCCATTAGCATTTCACATTAACCTTAAAAGAGATGGATTACCAAGCACTACGCTGTTCAAAAATTTAATACATCCTTAGTATGTTGTAACTGTTCCAAAGTCGCACGATCACAACAAAAACAGGTATGGTTTTAACTGAAAATTTGGTTTAATGTGCCTTTTGTTCTTAACTGTTTATAGGGGTTCAAAGCCATTGCACCAATAAAGCATCACCTCATCTATCAGCCAGTTGGCATTTCACTTACTCTGGTGAAAAAATTGTGTTCCCAATTTTATCTCCAAATAAAGAATGCTCTCCCCTGAAGAATTTTCATTACTTGTCTACAGCCTGACTTTAGCATCATTCATTCACTGCAGTATTGCTATGAGCACTGCTGTTTCATCACCAAAAAAATTATCCAGACAAGAAAAAGGCAATGGAGCACTGAAAATCTTAAGTCTCACTTTAAAACCTGAACAAATCACAAAAAATCCCACACTTCTCTTTAATGTTTTAGAACCATTCTAATTAAACAAACTTCAGTAAGTTTATATCTTCAACAGTTCACTCTGATAATGCCCATTTCTCAAGTTTCATACCAAAACACCTTTCATTTCGTGGCTGGAACAACAACAGTCAACAGTACGTTTAATATTCAGTAGTTATCCGATAGAATTGTTTCATTTCCATAAGCAAAAAGTAATTGCTGAAAGGGACTGACACGCCTCCAGTGTAATCCATACTGCTCGCTCTGCCCTGGAAATCCAGGCACCAGAATACTGTATTGTGTTCCCTTTCCCCACCTGACAGTTATGATCCTATTAGCTGAGCATAACAACTTCAGGCAGCTTTTGAACAAGCCAGCAATTACTACTCCCTCATGAAGAACGATTCACACTTTTGAATGTCAATTCTGCAGTTTTAACCATTTTTCTTTTGAATAAAAAACTTTGCAAGATGCTTATTTTGCTCAGATAACTACAAAGACATGAATTGTTACACTCTGCAAAATAATGAACATCAGCTGTAAAAACATTTGTAAGTTACGTAACATTTCAGCTCAGATCTTCTAATATTCTACAGTGGATTGCATGAGTAAGTATTGTATCATAGCAACAAAGCAATAACAGTGACACGCTGAGGATAAAATCCAAAAAGCCTAATTTAAGGATCCAGCACAGGGAGGGCAGCTTTTTTTGTCGCTAGCCCCAAGCTGAGAGCCAGACTAACACAGGAACCGAGCCTACTCTTATTTTCCCTCACTACAAACTCAACTGTACTCCAAGTTACAAGGGTCCACAAGCAAGGCACAGCCAATACAATGTAGTTAGCTGATTATTAACATAAAAACAATTTGAAGTATCAATAAGCAAATTTACCTAGAAGTTTCAAAAACCAGCAGACAGCACCTGAATACTTCTAACTATGGTTCAAACAGACTAAAGACCTAAGGTAAAAGCCAGTAACTGGAATTCATACAAAATAATTAAATCACTTATTACCTTCCCTAGGATACCAAATAAATTCCTGCATTAACCACTTTTAATCAGACACCAGAGTAACAGGGAATCTCTCCCCTACCATGCATCACCAGTTCATTTCACTAGCAACCTGAGCTCTCTTAATTTGTCATGTTTTCTCAAACAAAAAACCTGCCCATTAATCTGTTTTGTTAGTATTAAAACATTTAAAGTAAAACCAAAGGAAGTACCTTCTTCTAAGCATATATCCTTTCTTCATACTTACAAGGACAAATACAATTATTTTATCAACTTATTACTCTAGTCATCTTCAAAAGATGAAAATTATGTGCAACCATGGCAAAAAATAAGGTAACAAGAAAGCCAGTTCTGTTATACCAGCACAATCTGTCTTCATGTGCTCAATCCCTGCTTGACACATTGCACATTTGTCCCAGGAATGTTATGAAAGGTACCATGGGAACCACCAAGTGATTGAGGAAAATTTGTTTGTCAGATACAGTTCTTAACTTTTCAAAGCCTTGCCTTTAAGTATCCCAGCACAGTGAATGCGAGACAACTTTATACCACAACAAAAATCCTAGAACTAGAAAAAACTGTTGTGATATGAATAAAATAAACTGTGCCACCATAACTGGATAAACACTGGAGCTTTTAGCTTCAGTAATTGAACAACCCATGGCATGATTTTCAAACCAGCTTCAATCTAATATTCTATGAAGATTTGTGTCATACATGTGAAGTTCAATATAATTGTTATTCTTCAAATACCCTAAATACCATAAAACCATAGAAGATAAATTAGGTTCAAAGGAGACAATGGATGCCTCAATGAAACAACCCTGAATCAAGCATAATGATGGGAAATCCTGAAGACAAAAATTTAACATCCAGCACCAAAAGAATTATTGCAAATTATGATCCGCTTTAATCATAACTTGCCTCTGGTCATTTCCATGATAGATAGTAAAGAGCTTGTACCTGATTAAAATACTTAATTTGATTGTTGCACTTCATAATACTTAAATTCTCCACAGAACGCTTCTACTGTTTATAAACCCCCCTCATTACAGACAGTAGCCAGAATATTAAAGGACAAAAAGTAGCAAGCAATTTGACTTGGAAGTTCTTCCTGAGCAGAAGTTTTGAACATTGAAACTGCAAGATTGTACAGATTTGTCTCTAAATGGAATGCTTTCAGATTTATAAGGTCATCAATGCAAATCTAAGCATTGAATATTGAGTTAAGAGACTAATCTTTCTGAGGAAGGCCCAAGCAAAATATGGAAAGGGAAAGAATTCACAAGAGCTACCTCACTGGTACATAACTGGACACAAAACCACACTAGAACGATGTCTTCCTACAATATATTTGTCTCTTATGTTTACAGGCCTTCCTCCTGGAAGGAAAAGAAAGATAATTCTCCTTTCTCAACACAATTGTTTACCCAAGACGTTCAGTACAAAGCCAGAGAACCTAACATAATCCTTGATTCATCAGCAGAAACCAGACTCTAAATCCACAAAAACTCTCTCAACTACACAAATAGCAAGTTTAAAATTCGTAGTTTCCCTGCCAGTACAAAATAAACCCTCTCAAACATTTGGGAACATTTTCCATTTTTTTTTTTTAAGTCCCTCTATTTAAATATTTCTACTTTTTCCTCAAAGAGCTACCCCAGGAAGATGGAGAAACCAGAGAAACAGCCGAGGAGTTTTTGTCTGACAGCCTCTTAAAGCAGTTCATACACAGCCTTTTCAAGCACTAGAGGACAATGATATTATGGAATAATGTACCACACATCTCCTTAGAACTTGGTGACAATTCTACACTTCTACATAACTCCCTGACAAACTGAATACATGAAAAAGATCATGTCATAATTATGCTGCACTCCACAGTGCAAAGTTTAGGATTTAGTCTCTGCTGTCTGGTTACATTTACTGCACTGTATTCAGCTGTACCCAGTGGTGGGGGGATCTGCTAGAGCAAAACGAAGCCTTAACACTGACATGGAGAGAGAAGCATGTGGACTATGAGACACCAAATCTCTGGGGTTGGTTTTGGGGCTTTTAATTCAAAGGAATCAATGTTGTTGTACAGCCCGCTCCTTTCAGAGCCACCATTAGTCTGAAAAGGAGGTAGTGTGATAAACTCTGCCCCACTTACATAAACCAAGCACAGGGAGTCCTATTTGACCTAAATTTAATATCTGGTTTTGTCCTGGAGAGCTCTTGTGTACATGATTGTTGTGATCTCTCCTAGCACGTGAATGTCAGTGCTGATGTTACAGGCATGGTAAAGCATTGTTAAGAGATGTAGTTTTGGTGCAGTTGATGTTCCAACGGGGCACAGAGTGTTTCCAGGTTCTCAGAAGTCTCCATCTGCAGCCTGACAGGCAGAAAAGTTGTTGGCTGACAAAGAGATTGAGAGAGGTCTCTCTCCCTGCTACCCCCTTTCTCATTTACTCCTCCCTTCCCTGTTCCAGTCACATCCATCCATCAGCACCGGCTCTGGAACTTGTCAGGCTCTTCCTAAGCTGCTTTAACTCAATAACATGGTCATATTAGTGAGGTTAAATGGCTTCTGGAGGGGCCTGATGTGCATCAGCTCTGGCACAGGATTAGAGATGGGAGCAGAAGGTCTCTGCAGTGAGCTGCTAAGTTAGTTTACCATCTCCTCTGGAACCATATCATCCAACTACTGAGGCATGAGACAATATGTAGGTTAAGATTCTTCAGTTAAGTTAGACACTTTTGAGAATAACATATTTTGGATTTTTTCGTTTGTTGTGGGGTTTGGTTGGTTTTGGGGGGGGGGGTGTTTTGTTTTAAATCACTTTAAGCTCCTTCTTAATGAAAAAATGTAGCCTCTGTATACTTGGCTACGCTGGTAGTGTGTAACATTCCCCAGTAACCCCATATACCCATAAGAGAAGTTCCCACAATTCCAGCTTTTGGTAGCTCAACAGCCCAAGTGAAACTGATGGGGTTACTGAGACAAGCTCTGTGCAGCACCATAGGCATCCAAGGAACTTTTCATCAATATCTTCAGGTCTTCCGCATAAAAAAACACTTTGTCACTCTAAGGAATAAGTACTATTTTTTAGTAGACCAGCGTTGTAGATTTCCTCTCTGCCCCTCAAATCATAGTTCAAAGAATGTATTTTCAAATTACCTGTTACCCCAAAATCTACAGCTGTTGCTAGGGCTCTGGAAGGGGCTGAGTGAATTTTTCTGCATGTTGTCAGTAAACAGAACTCTGACTTTCCAGGACAGATAAGGGAGTCAGGATCGAATAACATTATGTATCTTAAAAGTTAACCAGCTCCTTATTCAATAATAACTTTGTTCACTAGAGAAGGAGATTTGGAAGACAATGAAGTAAAGGGCATTTTCAATCTTTATTGAAAGGAAATTTATACTACCTACAGGAGATAAACAAAAACCAAACCAAACCAACAACAACAAAAAAACAAACCACACAAAACAAACAAAAAAAGGAGCTGGCACAGAATTGCCAAGTTGGTCAATCCTGTCTAGGACCCATGAACTCATACTAACATTTAACTTCTTCATCTCAAAAATCAGGACTGCAACGGAACGATCAAGACAACAAGCTGATCTTCTCCTGTACTTCCATTTTTAAGTAAACTATTCTACAGATGGTCATCAGGCAAGACTTGCACACTGTGGCACCCTCCACATGGTGTAAATCTCTGTTTTCTTTTGACATAGCTAAAAAATCAGAAATTTTGCTCATTGGAATATTCTGAATTTCAGATTAATTCTGTAATACATGCCAGGGAAGGAAAAAGAGAAGGAAATCACTGATTATAAGTAAAACTAGATGAGAACAACAATCAACAATTCCTTTTATTCGCATACAGCACTGTGGTTTAGAGAGTTAGTTACAAGTCTAGGCTACAGATAATTTTTAAGTCATTTAGTAAAAAGTACTCCTGGAAAGATGTTTCCCACCCAATATGATATTGTTTGTTCAGAAAGGCTCATCCTCTGCTCCACGTGGCCAGCAGTTGACCTCAACAAATCAGTCCAGAAAATCTGAAAAGCCCACGCTGATCTAACAACATCTGTCACAATTTCTGTGACACGCCTTCTTGCAATGATAATAAACTGCAAGTATCTTATCTAGATGGTTTCTACTATCTTCCAGGCTTTCTTATAACCTCATATAGTTAAGAGTCTCCAGCTACTACCATGTTAAATCCCTTGATTTTAATTAAGATTTGAGTCAACCAAGACACTTCAGAGAGTAAGAAAGTACCCCACTGAAATGCTTTTGTATTAACAGCCCTATTTCCTCCTGTTTAATTACAGAAGACAACAAGCAGTTAGATGCAAAAAGTAATACAAATTATCCTCTTAGTCCTTAAAAAGTTAGACTCTAGTAACTGGGCCTGCCACAATTCACCTTATTTCTACCACACTTTCTAAAAAAAAAAAAAAGGAGACTTAAAGCACCATTGATTCTTTAAACAAATAAAAACTCACCAAGCATACCAATCACTGGAACAGGAACAAAAAACACCCTAAAGTCACCCTTAACAAAATGTACAAGTTTAACAATACAAAGGTTACCTCAAGAGCACGCCAGCAGTTCAGAATCTAGCTGAAATTCAGTTCCATGCAACAAGAAAAAGCAGGGAAAAAAATTGTTCAATGGACTGACACTGTTGAATCAATGTTGTCTTTGAAAGTACTGAGAAGTTGAGGAATTTGCACATGGCTAACCATATGAAGTTTTGTTCAGAGTGGTAGTGTATTTATTAGAAAAGGCAAAGTTTCACTCCTTACACAGCTGAAGTGTCATATTTTCAAAAAAACATCTACCCCCCATGGCTTTTGTACTTGAAACAAGCATTCTCCCACCCATAAGTCAATTATTATGCTCTCCAGTGCGTTCATTTATGGTTTTGACACACACTGCTACTGTATTTGCTGTCTTCATTCAAAACCCATAAAGCAGTTTTAGTGACTGATCATATGGCAGAGTGAGCCTTTTTTGAATGCACCCAGAGCCTTTAAAAAATTAATTTAAAACAGAAACCTGCCTCTTTAAGGAAGATACTTCTAAATTTAAGGGTGATAAATCCTATTGCAGAATTCATGTGCTCAGCCAGGTCATTCAATTGGGAAAAGGGGAGAGTAATTAATTTCTTGAATGGGAAATTGTTTCTCAAAAGATGTGAATATGGGATAGATAGCACCTTTAACTTAAAATTATAGAAATTGATACAAAGGCACAAGAATTAAAACTGCTTTCCCAAACAGAAAAGAC
The DNA here is from genome assembly GCA_013397055.1 of Pachycephala philippinensis. NCBI lineage: Eukaryota > Metazoa > Chordata > Aves > Passeriformes > Pachycephala > Pachycephala philippinensis. The sequence goes on along the minus strand of VWZT01007072.1, from coordinate 209,778 downwards.
AACTCCTAAACAGCTTCTTTAATATTGAAATGCTACAAAAGTTTTTGTTACGGTAAGACAGAGATGCTTTCAAGAAGTCCTCCTAACAGCAGGGCAAATAAAACTCAAGGTAAAGCCCTAAGTATGTAAACAGGTCCTCTCTTTAAAGTCCAAGTCAGGGTCGAGCCACGAGGTGAAAGTACCCAGAGAGGCTGCACACAGCAATTTGTTACTCCAGGTAATTCACTCTTGTGCTAGGAAAATAAACCACCAGCAAAAGCCAAGAGACTACAGAAATGGAAGGACACTACAGACCAAGCTTCTGAGAGTGTCAAATCAAAAAGATCACATGGGACAATTGGTATGATGCTCCATGTTCCCAAAACATGAAATTACACTTAACCACAAATGGAAGGACCTGCCCTTAAAGAAACACGGTTTATCCAAGTGTAATGGTTCAACAAAATACTGCATTTTCGCATGTAATTTTGAAGATGCAATAAAGCCCTTGAGGGTGTGACAAGGTGGACTCAAGGAAGCACTTCACACCTACCCTGCTGAGAATTAAAAGAATATTCTGAGCAGCTCTGCTCCCTGTTTTACCCCCCAACAGCTGTAGTGCTCTGCACAAATTTTACCAGGGTACAACAGACAGCTGAAAAGCAGGTGACAAAGGTGTGTGCCACACAGGCTTAGCAAAAATTTCAGCTTAAAACCTGTTATCCAGGACTGCATTAAAAACACTTTCAATTAATAGCAACCTAAACATTTTGTTTGATGTTTGACCAAATCAAATTGATTTCCACCTTGTAAGGCTGGAAGGTCAGCAACTGTATTTACAATTTGAGTAAGTTCCCTTTACACTAAGTCAACTGCAAAACTCCTGTCTGACTGACATTACGGTAGTTTATAATGACTGAGTGGTAATTATGAAGTATGCCATAAGTGGATCTGGTGTGGCATATTATTAACAGATTAAAAATCTATTAACTTGTATTCTTCCCCATCATTTCCTCACCATATCCAAGTATAAAATTAATTTTGAGCAAGATGATGAAGTTGCTCCAGTTTGACATCACATTGGAACATGCAAGTCAACACTACAAATCAAGTTTGTTTATTTCTTTTCCCAGAAACAAGAAACACTCATGTAATTTTCACATGGCAATATTAGTGCTAAGTGAAATATTAAAATACTCTTTATTCAAACCAAGTCTAGCTGTTAAACACTATTTAACAGAAGTACTGAAAGTCATTTTGCAGTTAATTTAGCATTTAGCTTTTAAATGTGAAGGAGGTGCATAGAGGAATAATTTAATAGGAAATGTGTGCCAGAGGAAACAGTCAATCTAACTTCTCAAAAGACAAGGAAAACCCACCTCTTCCCTTGAATTCCTGTGTAAATCTGTGCGGAAGTTACAAGTACTGGATTAACTCCTTGGACAAATATATACTTTACAAATTGGCTAAACCAGTGTTTCTTACTTCTCAGAAAAATAACATAAAGAGATACTTTATAATTACGTTGCAGTAGCAAGAACTAAGATTAAATTGGACAGGGAACACAGGTGAAATCCTGGTTGTGCCGCATTCAGTGACCCAACTCCCACCACACTGAATGAGAACAGACCATCCTGGGCAGATAAATAACAAGCACTCGAGGGATCTCTTTGCTTAATTTAAGTGAAGTAGACATTTAGCCTCATAAATAAAAGTTTGAGACAATTTTTTCATCAATTTTAAGCATACTCCAACAGTTATGCTCTTTCTACCAAAAACTGTCTTCAGTAATGAGGGATCCTGCACTTTAAGTGCTCTCCCATTTGGCAAAAATCTCTTGGCTATTTTTAAACTCAATTTACATAATTTTGATGTATTTGGTTTATTTTGATCCTGCTTCCTACTCTTAAGGGAAAATGAACAAATGTGTATTACCAAACCTTGTCCTTCCTGACTTTACTGTGAGACCAAGCCCATGTCTCTCAAGAGGGTTCTCATATTCAAATCTTACTTTTTCTTCTCAAAACAACAATAATTGTTTTCCTACAGAATCCAAACTAGGCTGAAATGAGTAAGTTTATTTCCCATACATAACTCAAAACCTAAGCTCAGTTCTCACCATTTGTTGCTTTTACATACATGTGGAACCAAAATTTTTGCTGCTTAACAAGATTTCAATCTTACATGTGTCCTATTTCAAGCACAGAATTTTTAATGGAAAATACGGTACAGTTTTCAAAAGTTTTACAAAATTACACTAAATTAGAACTTTTTTCCCCTATACTCTCCCATATAATTTTACTTAGGATGAAATTAATAAAATAAAAACTGTGCTTTCATATTTTGAAGGACCAAGCAGCTACAGAAATAAAGTAACCTATCAAATCACTTCTAAAAGCTCACTTGTTTATGCAGTGATGCACTCTGCTAATCCTTTAATACAGAAATAGCAGAAACGAAGCTGTTTCCCCCTTCATATTTAGACACATTGCTGTGACTTTTTATTCCTGCTCTTCTTCAGCTCATTCTTCCTGCCCCATGCTATACTGTCCTTCTCTAAACTTGCTCAGCCCACCTCTTCTTCCAGCTCTGAGAAAATCGACTGTGCCACTTTCACTGTCTGTTACCCACAGCCTGCCAACTCTCCAAGTGGGTGATGGTCTCAGACACAAACTTTTAATCACTAATTTGAAACTTTTATAACACGTGGAAAGCTTTTCTCTTATGGTAGGGAATAACTTTACCGTCTTTTAAATTCTCGGTGTTTTAAAACATTATTTACTAGAACATCTTCCTTTTGCAGCACTGTTCTTGAATATACCTGCACAAATATAATTTTTGCTGTTACTCTCACCTTGACCTCCCAACTCCACAGCAGAATTTGTATTTGTCTTCTGAACCCTATCATATCATGAAAGCTGACAAAACCCATCAATTTCACCAAAGCTTTGCTTGGTAAGGTCAGGAGAAACAAGGGCAAAGAGAAGAAACTTAAGATGAGAATGAGATAGAAATCTTTTCCGAATAGTAAAACGCAATGCAACAGCACAATTCTTTTTTTTTTAATCTATAGCCTTTTCTTTTCACCATATCCATTGCAGCAATACATGCTACTTTTTTCACAGGATACAGGTCTGCTGAATTCTGATCAGACTGCTGTTTGTTCCCATAGCCTCCAAACCCTTAAAAAACTGAGACCTAGTATCCTGCATTTACATTTCACCAGCCTTTCCCAGCTTCACTTCCCACCCCCATCCCCAAATGTACTCTCTCAATTTTAAATTCTCAAGAAAAAACCTCTCACTTGATGAACGAGCTTATCTGCAATCAATTCCTGATGTACAGAACAAAAACCCTAAGCCTGTGAAGTTTCAGGAAGATTACGGAAAGTTCAAAATTCATGGCTGCAGTGAAAAGTTATGGAAAAAAATCAGAAGAGAATACGGTAAGAAACATTTCCAGAAAGTTTCACAGCCAACGGGAATGTTGAGACTCCAAACACCTGGAGAGGAGCTGGCTTCCACCCTCTATTCCCAGTTACGCTTTTCCATCATCTCACCAGTTCCATACCATCCCTCTACCTGTAACATGCTCCTGGGTTCTTGCTTGTAGAAAATGACATGTTTTCCCCACACTTGTCTGCTGCCCCAGACGTACCACAGACAAGAAGCCCAAAGAAAGCCACACAGAGCAGCCTCACAGAACATGGCAGATGGGAGCAGCACAGCAGATCCTGAAGGATCTGTATGTAACAGCTCAGTAAATACCAACTCATCAGTCTCACTGCTGAGCTACGACAGCTACAATGGGACCAAACAAGAATTTGGACCAAATGAGATTCATTTGCATTAAGAACCATGTGCCAAGCTCCAAACTACAGCAAGCATTAAACCTCAACACAGTTGTTCTTTTCTTTAAAATACTGACACTATACAATTTATTTTTCCTCTAGTCTTCAAAGTTGTTTGAATTGGTTTTGCTGAAACTAAGAAAATTAGCCTGAGGAACGGTTGCAAATAAAATTGTCTGTACTTGGCATCGAAGACTTCAGTCCAAACAGTTCAGCAATGTTGTAAGCAGCTGAGAGTAAGGTCTTGTGAAGGAAAACTGAAGGCAACCTTAACTATGATGAACTCTGCTTTCAAGTCAGAAACATACTATGAAATAAGCGTCTTGTAGACAACCTTATTCACTGGCCACAAACTCAGCAAAACTTGAGAGAAACTAATTCAGTAATTCTCTCATAGAACCAATGATTCAGACTTTAAAAAGAAGCTGTCATCATCCAGGTTCTAGTAGAGCATTTTGCCAAGAGAGTCTTCTAAATCAGATGTTATTTACTACCTATCCATCTAATTGGGCTGCAGCTCCAACCCTCTAAAAGCCGTAATTTCAACCTGCTAGATTAAAACAGCAGTCAGGACAACAAGGGTATAGAAGCTAAATTTTATGACCTTCTCAATGGAAGCGTCTTTTTTTCATCAGAACACAACACATATCCCCTCTGTGCTTAAAAAGAATATTAATCAGTCCACAACTGTTGGTATGACACCTTTTCAAAAGCACTGAACGATTTTAAGATAGATAGATGTTAAAAAAAACCCCAAATCTATAGATTGAAGTAACCATCTTTTGATCAGATAGCCTGCAGCAACAACTAATTTCATTTGTATTTCCTACAGCAACTACCATTAAATTCAGCACCTGCAAAACTACTATCTGACTAAACCAGAAAGCAATGAATATGGAAAAAGAAATCTGATACTAAGCTGGCGCACGGAAGATGTGAAAGATTTAAATAGAAAAGTTCATGTGAAGACTGTCAATAGGCTCTATATTTAGGAGTTGCTTTTGATGGAAGTATATTCTAAGACCAAAAATTCAAGTCTACGGATAAAAAAGGTCAATTTGTTAAGAATTAAAGACTAAAATGTTCCGCTCCGTAAACTAGAAACAGTTCCTTAATATAGAAAAAAATTCAAACAGCTCATTTTTCATGGAACTACTACAGTTTTTTAATCTATTATAGGTTGTTTATTTCTCAAGATTGTAACGTCACAAAAAAGGAAGTTTTGACTACTTCGTACTGTGCCCTGCTGAGATTATAGAAAGAGTTAGACATAAATTCCTCACAGAACATCCTTATTCTTCATCTGAAGTAAAGATTCTCACTTTTAAGGAAAAACTCATCCAAGATGATCACAGTTGTAAGGGATGTTGAATACAAAACGTGGAGAATGGGGGACTACAGAAGAGGAAATTACAATTAATCATGAGGGATACAAAAAAACAAGGGCAAATCTGAGAGAGAAAACTGTCCTTTCACTTACAAATATTTATTAAGGCTGTAGTAGAAGTAAACCATTCTAAAACTTTGAAGCACATTTTCCCTTGGGGAGCAAAGGCAACTTAATATGACAAGAAAATTCCTCTCAGCTGTTTTTAATTCCACTTATTTATGTCACTCTGAAGCACACACTATGTGACTCAAAACCAATCAAAGTCTGAGGCTTGAACTGATCCTCAGATTTAATAACATTAAAATTTTACCTATCGGCAAGGTTATTAGGCCTCCTTGAAACATTTCCACAAAAGCTTAGCTTGAACACAGCAACTGGTTTTCAGCCAAACCCAAGCTCTCTCTCAAGGGTTTAAGTAAAGAAAAGACCAGAGTTAACACCTATTTTACACCCTGTATTTGAATGCTGACACCACACACTGGGAGGTCTTCTTAAAAATGTCTTATTCCAGTATACTCCACCTCTGTAACTCAGCCGCACAGAGATCCCTATAACTGTTGCTAGTCCACGGCTGAAAGATTTCTGGATCACTTTCCAGTTCTTCTGCTGTGAGGGTGAGAGGCATCAGGAAATGTTTATTCTTTCCAGCTGCAGTTGACATGTTTGGTACACAGAAAAAAAAAATCTATTTGCTTTACAACCTGACAGGCCATATTAACTATACTAAATAAAAGCAACAAGTTGTGTTTTCTATTCAGCACTTTCCACCTGTATTTCTACATGCTTCTTCAACCAAAAATGACAGAGACAAGCATGCATGCATCTACTGGAGAGAGTCAGATCAAGTTCCAAGGTCAAGCTGTATCACTTTTTCAAAAATGAAGGTAACTGCCATGTTCTATTGCAGTCTCTTAAAACGATTTCCTATTGGGACAAAATTATCACTTCTTAAGACAACAAAAATAACACTCCCTTTGCCAGATTTCTTTAAAAGCAACACTCTTAGAAGTGTCCATGAAATGACAAAATACTGCTGTGTTCCAGCACATTATTTTGGCTGAAGATTCTTCAAAAGACTTATATAATGCAAACCTTAGGTAACAAAATAAAGAGAAGATTGGGGGGAGATTAAACAATTTTTTTTCTTTTAAATATAATCATTGTGTCTTCAGTATTTCTTATTCAGTTTTTAACTAATAGAGTAAAATGGATACTGTCCAGAATAACAAATGCTTTAGGAAATCTCCTAAATTACCTAAAGAACAAAGTACTGATTTATTTTGAGTATCTTGCCATCAGTCAGGTTTTGCAGAGCTTTCATCTAAACAGGATAGGTATCATCACACACAAAAATAAGCTGAATGTTAATCACAACACACAATTTTACCATGCCTCCTCTCAATCTCACTCCCCCAAAAACAACTCCAAAGGGAAGAGCTCCTGCTACTGGGGTACTTGGGACTGTTACCCACTAGTAAGAGATGTGATGTATCACTTCTAGGAGAAGAAAGACACAGCCAAACGACAGAATTTTGGTAATTCAGAGCAGCAGTACAATTAACTGCAGAAATATATACTTTTAAGATTAGCTGTCTAGAGGCTTTGAAACAATACAACTCTGAAAGTGTCTCACCATCTGAGCTGGCCATTTCAGTGGCGAACAGAATAGCCCCTAGAGAAAAGGAAAAATACCACAACACCCTCTACTCAAGAAAGTACTTTCTAAAGCGAGGGGTAATTTCCATTTTTCTTCTGGAACATCTCTCCCTCCAGTAAAATAGATGCAAGTGTTTTAGGCCAGCCTGACAAACCTATTGGGGAGTTTTAGAATACTGTGTACACTTAGTTTAGAATATTTTCTCTTTAAAGCGATGAAACAAGACAATACCTATAAACAAGACAAAATATTTTACAGCAGCATAATACCAAACTGCTTTTTCATCTAAAAATATCCACTTTTCTCCTAATACAGGTTTGAAATACCTCAGGTTTAACCATTTATTTGAAGAGGTCTGTAAAGGCAAAAACTTATTCTAATTACATAAGTGCATGCCGAGCACCCATAGGCATCAGTATAATGGCTGTACTTTCCTTTTCCAGCCCCTCCCTGGGAATTCCGGCTCATGATTCTGTAGATGATACTACACTGGCAGCATCAAAACTATTACTGAATTCCACATCAACTTTAAAGACTAAAGCAAAGTTTCATCTTCCCAAGACATACGTGATTAGAACAAATAGTTTTATAAAACGATTCATTTATAGAGAGAGCAAACTCTTTCTAGAACCTTTTTTGGTTTCAGGGGCAAGGAAGATTTAGGAGGAAAAGGGAGAGAGGGAGCATCAACAGATGAAAAGAAACCATCCCATGTCCATGGTTACATTCAGGACAAATCTAACATCACAAACCTAAGGGAGAAAAACAAGCAAAGGAGTGCTGCTTGACTTTCTGCAAACTGGCTACTTGGGACACTACAGCTCGTAAAAGTGTATTTTACCCACAATTTCTGTTCTGAAGCAGGTCTCCAAGGCAAGACTTTACATCTGAATCATAAGCATAAAGCCTGATGGGATTTTCCTTTAAGAATTTAAGGCAATAAGGCAACTCAAACTACTATAAAACCCTGCATAACCAGAGAAATTCCTCTGCTGCTTTACGGCTTCAAATTTCCAAATATCTGAGCTGCTGATGCCACAAAAAATTTCTCTGTGTTATACGTAAAAAGCTGTAAAACCACACTCACAGAACTACAAGACTTAATAATGCAGAGTTAAAAATCTTTAATATTAAAGTCCCAGCTCAGCAAAGAATGTAAACTTGGACATTTTGCTGATTTAAGCTGGAATTACTCCCCGCATAACACATGTATGTTTAACTGTTTGCTGGACCAGGACTCAAACTTTCTGAAGTCTGCCACCTACGTGCAATATTTACCAAGGGCCTTTACAAGGTCTCAAGTGTGGTTTTCTAAAATTCATCTCTGAGGAAAATGTATTGTCTAAATAGTATGGGAACAGCAGAGACTGCATCTTCAAGCAAATCATCCAGCTTATAAATTCCTCAAATCAAACCAGTGCACCAAGACAGGACACAATTTCATAGAGAAAGGAAAGCCCAAAACAAGCAGCAGGAACACCCCTGCTGTTGTTAAAACTAACACCCAAAACCACTGCAACAAACATGCTAAAACCAAACAAACAACCCTCCCCATGCTGCTCTATTGGCTAAGCTTATTTCTAGTCAATAACGTTTCTGCTAAGAGCCAGATTTATGATTCACGTACATCTGCCATTCAACAAGCAGGAAAAAGTGACTGTCTTGAAATACTACAGTCACGATTGTAAATGCCATAAAAATCAAACTGAAAAAAATACATTAATATCTAGGAGTACTTTTAAGTTTGTTATATCTCATAAAGATTTTGGATATTTGCTGCAAAACAGATTCTTATTCCTCCATCATATGATGCAACTTCAAAAGCCTTAAGACTTTTAAGCCAGTGGAAGCAAAATTAACATGCTAGGTCACGTTAAGGTAATCACTCTCCCTTATTTTTCAGGTCCCTGACAAGTGCTTTAATAACAAGTTTTGTATTCTCTGCCCAACAAATACTTTTCGTAATTTTTAAAATACACAGGGATTTATTCTGATGTTCAAAGATGCAGAAGGTTTCAATGAACTTCGCTTCATTTTTGTAACCTAATCAACTGAGCCTTCTCAGATTTTAGCTGCAGCACAGTGGATAAAACCTCCATGGTCTATTTTCAGCTTCAGCAATGCCAGCATACGGAGTTTTCATTCACTCGAGAGTGTTTCCACAGAGGACTGTGCAGGTGAAAGTCTCCGAAGCAACTCCTGAAGAGCAGCAAAACGTCGTTCAAGCAGTGTCCGAGAGCGGTGCGAGAGCCCCGAGCAGCCGAACGCAAACTCTCTCCGGTAACTCAGGATGTTATGCCACGGGCAGAGTTCCTCCTCGCAAAATCCCCCGTGGGAGGAGCCACCGCTCGCTCCCAGGTTTTAGCGCTCAATTCCTTGCACTCCTGAACTCAACTTACCGTCTACATTTTCCTCAGTAAGACCTTAAAAAACACGCGAATCAGCCACAAAGGGGGAGTGGCGAATTAGTGGGGTCAGCGCCCGGGACAGCGAGCGAGAGCCGACCCGTGCGCACTGGTTTGTGTGAGCAGAGGAAGAATTCCTGCCGCTGGGTCCTTACCTGGAAAGCACCGGGGCAGGGGAGGACACGGCTAAAGGGCAGAGGGTGCGG
>VWZT01007072.1:138101-199780 GCA_013397055.1 Pachycephala philippinensis | reverse complement strand
ACCCCGCCTCGTTCGCTCCGCGTCCCCTTCAGCGGAGCCCGCTGTCATCGGCCGGACTCGCCCCCGGGTTTCAGCTGCTCGCTTCCACACGCCCCTTCTCCGCCTTCAGCCGCCGCCGGGCGCTCCCCGCGCCTCCGCCGTCATCCCGCCCCGCCGCGCTCCGCCGGGGGCCNNGCGGCAGCAGCGGTCGCGGTTGGTGGCGCAAGATGATTGACGTTTCGGAGCAGCCAATGGAAGGATAGAGCCACGGAACACCCTCCGCTCCGCCCGCGGCGGCCTGGGGAGGACGAGGGAGTTGGGCCGCGCGCCGGGGACTGGGTGATTGACGGCCGGCTCCTCCAACCGGGAGCGGGGGAGGTGGGGTGGGCGGGGTTTCCCGGCAGAGGGAAGTGGAAGGGGCGGGATGGCGGGCGGGGCGCGCGGCCGCCAATCCCGAGGCGGAGAGGGAAGCGGCGCTGCGGGCACGGTGGGTCCCGCGCCGCGGTGTTCCGCTCCCTGCGGAGCCTGCCCGGGGATACTTCGCACAGGGACACCGCCAAAACGGTGTTGGACCGGGAGCCGAGCGCGCCGGGAGTCGCGGCAGCGTGCGGGTGCGCTCCCAAGCGCATCTCCGTGCCGTCTCCCAAGTGCTCCTGCCTTTTTTTGTTTTCTTGCCCACCGTCCCGACGCCTCAGCACTTCATGTCTTCCTTCCTTCCGTCTCCGCGCGGACTCGGGTGTTCGGCGATCAGCGTGTTTCCTTTCTCGCAGCGAGGCACGGGCTCGCGTTGCGGGCTGGAGGCACGGCATTGCCTGAACCGAGCACGTGCTGCGCTTCCAGGGATGGATGTGTAGGGAGAAACTGGTCCTGCCGCTTTGTGTGGGCTCTGCGGGTCAGGCTGGAGCCTGGCCGTGAGACAGGAGAGTTGTGACTGAAGCACGCGAAAGCCATGACCGTGCGTGTACTTCGGGGCTGCATTAAGGTCTCACTTGCGCTGTCCCATTTCCAAACGCAATTCCCCCCTCCCCCGTTCCGAACTCTAGACAGGTGGGATGCCTTACCTTGTAGCCATTCACGTAGAGCTAAGTTTGTGCACATCAGCACATTTCTTTTTACTATATAGTTTCAGATACCAATTCAGCAAGTAAGTGTTTGTAGTATTTTAAGCACACACTCAAGTTTCAGTAGCTGTGGTAGGGCATAAATACAGTAAGATCACCGTAAGTGTTTGTAAAACGCCTTCGTGAGTTGGACTTTAATCTTTGTCCATATAAACCATAAATCAAAAACCAAATTATTATAGCTTTATGTGTACATAAAAGGCTAAGACTGTGGAAGCCTATTCAGTAGAAACTCTGTTTCCGTCTCTATCTTTTTCCTTTCCTCTGTCAACACAGTCTCTAACTTGTGTGCTTCCAAAAAACTTTTTTGCTTTTGGTGAAATAATCTTCAGTAGAGAGAGGGAGTATGGGCCATTCACTTAAGAGTTGGACTCAGTGATCCTTGCGGGTCTTTTCCAACTCAGAATATCCTATAACTCCTATCTGCTGAGCTGAGCCCAGAGAGTCCTTTTCTGTACACTTTAGATTCAATTCTGGATACAACATATCTAGAAATTATAGGGTACGAGTGTAATATACTTTTATCTTTCTTGCAGGTGTGTAGACTTTTCATTTAATTTTTAAAAAATATATTACAAAATCCATTTTACAGACAACATAGTAGTCTTTAGGCACTTGTCCTTTAAATTGCCATCTCCTGTTTTGATTGTAATAAAGGAAATCCTTGCATTCCTTACCTGGTTAATTCACATTTCACTTCAAGGCCCACAGCTCCTATTGAGAGATCACTGGGTTCAAGCCCCTGTATCGGTGTATTCCTCTGTTCCTGCCTGCCCTCCAACAGCTGTCATTTTCTTCTGCTCCCATTTTTAGAAACTGACACTTCCCAGCATGTCCTGTGGACTGTTTATTGGCAACTCAAGCCTTGCTGCCAGTTCCCAGCGTAAAAGAGTCTACCTTAATTTCATCAATATTACAGAGTTTGTTAAGAAAGCTTTATGCAAGTTCTAGGTAATGTAAACATGTTTTTCTGAGGTTTAAAATATTTTCTCTGAGGTTGCTTAGGCTTAGAAATTCTGTTTGAAACTGTGCTGGAAAAATCTGTTGGCAGTCGAAATCCGTGACACAAAGACCTCCATAAATATTAGGTGTAATCTTCCAAAGATGGGATTTTTGTATTGACTGCACTGAAAGATATTTTCAGACTGTATCTTCATGTATCATTTGTAAAAGAAACACTGGTGAAATCTGAGTCAGCCACACAAAACGAAACTTCTATTCTCTCAAATAAATGAGAAGCATTTTTAGCCGCTGAGTTTTGTTTTACCTTTTAAATATAACTCTTCTGTTTCAGAGGAGAACGAGCAGCATCTCTGGAGACCAGCTACCATTTCCCAAAATGAAATGGTAACGTTTGCATTAAGCTACACTTGAAGTCAGTGGAATTCCATGCATGTATGAAACCATTGGAACATACAGGCCTGTGGGACTGGGGTATTTGTAGATAAAAAACGAAAGTGAGAGCTGTGAGTGGCAGTCTGAAATAACTGTGTTTGAGAAGGCTGGAGATTGCCCTTCCCCGCTTTCTGCACATACTGCTTCCTACACAGCTGTCGGAGCTGCTCTGAGTCAGCTTCTGAAGCCCCTGGTTTTCAGAGTGTATTTAAAGGCACACAGGGAGGGACCATGCCAGGTTACAAGCTGCTGGCTCCAGATTCAATTCATCGAAGTCCACGGTGTCCACAGAGAATGTTGTGAATAGTGATTTTATGCCAAGTTATTCCCACTCCTTAATCAGGGCCCTCAATATGCACTGAAGCCTTGATTCTGCAAAACCTCTCGCACGTCTCTGAACTTGGAAGAAGTCTCATTATCATTCATGATCATTATTCAGAACATAGAAGCAACATTCTGGAGCAGATTTTACTGAAAGTCACATTTACAGTTCTTTTCATTTAGTCACAGAGGATTATTTCCTGCACTTCCTTAGCATCTTTTTACCCAGAAGAGAAACCTTTGGAAAGGTGAACAAGAACATGACGCATCATTAACTTGCAGAATCCTGGCCAAGTTGGCTTGCAAGCGTGGTGCTTCAAGTACCAGGTTGCTGCTGGGTTTTTGCTGCAGGGAGTTGCCTGGCTGCCAGCACATGAGGAGTTAAATACAGCTCTGCTTTCCCATTCTTCTATACAGATGCTTGGAGGCCAAGCTGCCAGAAATCTAGCTCTTCTCAGAGACAGTGGGAGGAATATTTTAGTAAAGAGGATGCCCGAAGTGGGTGAACTCTCAGCCGAGAAGGTTTGTGGAGAAAATTTTATTTCCCTCTCAAAATGAAAATGAAAATGAAAAGCCCTGCTGACTGCAACCGTGCTTGTGTTTACTACTGCACAACCCCAGGAGTTTTTCAGGGTATTTCATGGAATCATAGAATGTCCTGGGTTGGCAGGGACCTTAAAGATCATCTCATCCCAAACCCCTTGCCATGGGCAGGAACACCTTCCACTAGACCAGGTTGCTCAAAGCCCCATCCAACCTGGCCTTGAACTCTTCCGGGGATGGGGCATCCACAGCTTCTCTGGGCAACCTGTTCCAGTGCCTCACCACCCACATGGTGATGAACTTCTTCATAATATGTGGCCTAAATCTACCCTTTTTCAGTTTAAAGCCATTGTCCCTTGTCCTGTCACTACGTGCACTTCTAGTAAGTCCCTCTCCAGCTCTCTTGTAGACTGCCTTTAGATACAGGAAGTGCTCTAACGTCTCTCTGGAATCCTTTCTTCCAGGATGAACAACTCCAACTCACTCAGCCTGTCTGCAAAGGAGAGGTGCTCAGTCCTAGCTTAAAATACTTCCTGGATTAATGCCCCAGTAAAAGTAAGTGAGATATCCACCTAGTTCAGGATAAGTTGTATGTTTACATGTTCTGTAGTCTGTGTTGGGTAGTTGCTGTCTAGCATAAGTGATCCCAAGTCTTCTGCTTGGTAAATCCTTAAATAATACAGCATTAGTTATCTCAGGGCCATCTGTCATCTTCCTCCCAGAGCAGAACTTGAAATTCAGGGATTGGAATTCAGAGATTAGTTGGCAAGATCATCTTTGTAAGGGTCCTGAGTTTGATTTCCTTCAGCGTACCTATGAATACCTCATTAGAGTCTTTCCAGGCAAAGCTATGTGTATGCGTATATGCAGGCAATGGATTGTTAAAACTAGCTCTGATTCTTGTTGTTATTTTAAAAACCTTTAAATTGAATCTTCTGTCAGACAATCCAGTGTGATTGTGTTGCAAATAAAAAACGTATTTTAAGAATTTTGAATGCACAGGCACAAATACACTGATTACTGTAACTGATAGTCCAATGAAAATGTATCCCAATTTAACTCCTTAATTCTGCCTGTGTCTTGAACTGTCATTTTGGGTGTAAACAGTGCTGTCTGCGAATTTAACAGCAATCTTTCTGGCTCAATAAGATGCAAAGCATCCCTTAGGGATATACGTTTACAACTAAGCTTTCAAAGTCAGTTAGCATCTTTGCCATAATGACATTTTCTTAGCAAGAATCTACAGAACATGAGCATATGTGTATTTATTAATCTGTTCTCTGTGCCGAAGATCTGTTTGCATTTTATGTATATAAAATGGGTAAAGATCTTCAGCAAGAGGAGTGGATTCACAGTATTTTTAAATGTAACAAATGGTACCTGTATTCACTAAAATGCAAAAATGACACCAAACCCCACCAACCAACTGCCCCTGCCAACAACAAAAAACACTGTAGCCTTTCCACTCCGCTTTCTAAATGCTTTTGTCTGTGGCAAATCAGACCTCTGTAAATGCCCATGAGCACTATCTTCAGCTTTACAGTCTTCTATAAATATTCTTCAACACAGCATTAAGGAAATAAGAGGGAACTACTTCTGGTATGAAATGTTTGCATGTAAAAAAGAACACCTGGAAGCCCGAGTTCTTTCAGAAATAATTCCTAATGCTCAGTGAAGGGAATTAAACAAACAGCAAGGTTTATTCTGTCAGCTTCCTAGCAGCCTAACAAGAATTACTGCGTGCTAAGAATCAGCTGCTCTTGGAAACTTAATGAATGTGGCAGCCAGAAAAGTACAAAACGTGGCCAAGACTTGCAAATCAGATATATATAGGCTGTAGTGAAGAAAAACAAAGATGATAGGCAAAAATCTCTCCCCCTAAATCCAAGGTGGAAAGGCTTTGCTGTACCAGGGTTTCCAAGCACTTTGACTGTGTAAAACACTTTCTGTAAGGAATTGGGTCTGCGTCCAGAGCTGTAATTCTATTCTCTTGTAGTTCTATTCTCCTTGGAAAATAACAGCAGAAAAGTATTTTTATGTTTCCATGTGTCTCTGCTGTGATTTAGCAACTGGAAACAAAGAGCCGAGTCAGCCGAGCAGCCAGCTCTCCATGGCCCACTGGTGACTGGGCTGGCACCCATTGCCTGCAAATTTACCCTCAAACCAGGCTCAGATCCCAAAAATACCTATTCAGCAGCATTGTTTAACCTCATTTTGCAAAACCAGAATGAGTGATACTGGCAAGGAAGAGTCCTAAATATTGATTTAATTAAAATCAATCCTTCCACTCCCCAGTTAATGAATGAAAAGAAGTCACATGCCCTTGTGGATACTACTGATTTGTTGTATGGGCTGCAAAGTTTTTGTGTTTCATGTTTTCAAGTGTTTTCAGAGCTGCAAGAGACTTAAAAGAGACAGCTGTGGCTTTTATGTAAATACATGATTTCCAGAGCTGGATCTTTGAGGAAAAAAATTTAAAAGTAAGACTTGAAATAGACTCATAAGTGTGGGGAGGCACACGGAAGAGATTGACACGAGCTTTAGAGAAATATAAATAATGTTTACAGTAGTTTAGTCATTTGTCCTTTTGTCTGTAACATCCAAAAGTATCTATTTTTGCAAGCAGATGCACTAAATGGTCTCACTGGTATTTCAGAAGCCTGTGTCTCCATGTTAGGACTTGTCTACCTCGGGGAAATGCGCTGCCCTTCCTGCAGCACCCGAGCCGTGGTGGTTGGATTAAAGCAGCGCAGTAATGTCCGGGATTTCTCCTTATGTAGATGTGCTCTGAGTCACGAGGGTGAAGGCAGCGGAGCTCGTTTCTGCCCCAGTGAAACGTGACATTACAGCAAAAGCTTTCCCTCACAAGTCACCGTCTGGAGCAGGACCCCGGCGTTTCCCGGCTCTTGCTGAAGGATGGAGCACCTTCGGTGACCTGAGTTGCTCTCCTTGCAGCGGATCTGACACCGCAATCGCTAAGCACAGACCATGCAGCAAGCTCACTTAATCCTGCCCAGCGAACACGAGCCGCAGTTTGCCTTTCAGTCTGTAAATTGTTCTTTTGTTTTGCAGGCTTTACTGAACACAGTTTTATTTCATGTGACTGTGCTATTTGTGGAGGAGTAAATATTGCCGGGGGTCTATTTAAAAAGGCCAATGACCTGGATTTTTTTCCATTTGAATTATCTCCAAGAGTCAGACGTGTTTAACAACNGCCCCCCGTTTCTGTAGACTGCAATCATTTCTAACATCTTAGATCAACACCAACTAAAAAGACAAAGATTTTGAGTGAAATAAAACTGCACGTAGTATGAATGTGATCAGACAGTATGTGACCTTGCCATTTTTGGAAGAGCTGAATTCCATCCTGGTTTACCAGTTAACAACACAGCATGTTTTTAACCTCTGAATATTAGCGTTTTTTGTACTGTTGTAGTAATTTGAGTTTGTAGCTCTGGTTTGTTCCTTTTATTATTGTTTTTACAAAACCAATTATCAAGTGTGTTTTCACAAATTATAAGTAAATAAATAAACAAGCCATGTTTTCAGAAAGGGAAGATTTGAACAGGCAAATGTTCTTCTTGCTGTTCCTGCAATCTAAATAGCAGCGTTCCTTTGCTATTTAAGAAAGAGAAAGTCAAACATTGCAGGGGAAATAGTGCTATATTTTCACTTTCAAGAAAGTGCTTTGTGGATGCAAACAGGTAGCCAAATATCTGGAATATTAAATAGATTTGAGTATTCTTAGAAGTTGAGCCAACCATATCTTTTTTAATATATATATTTTCTTAACAGTATACCATGAGTTGATCACAGTAAGTATAATGGGCTTCAACCTGAAGTTTTTCTGTAGACATATTTATCTTTACCCAGTCCTATAAAAGCATGAAAAGATAGAATTTTTATACTGAATGCCATTCAATATATGTTCTAAAGTCCATGGTGTTTACCCTGTCATTAAAAGGCACCCTGGCTTCAGTGCAAAGCTGGCTTCAGAAGTCACAACCCCCTTTTCCCCTGGAGAGGTGGAGCAGGTGGGCAGGGATGGATTCCCTCAGGCTGGTCTTAATACCATCACACCTGATTGCGTTTCTTCAAAATTTCATCTTTCCTGAGGAAGGAGCGTACAGGACAACACTCAGATAATTCAGTGTCCTGATGGTGTAAATGATGAGCACATCTTCAGTATTGTTGTGGCTTAAACCACACCACACCAGAGAGTAGCCATGCTGTACAAGCTGCCCAAAGTATATGTACACATTTATATATACATACATTTACATATACGAGTTCTACCAGTCCTGCTTAAACCTTTGGGAAAATGCTAAGAAGCAGTGGCAAATCTTCTTGTCCTGTTGATGTCCTAGGAGAGACAGTTATTTCAAGGTGTTGGGAAAAATGTTCCACACAGCTAGTCAAACTTTCATTTGATATTTCTTCAAATGGAACAAAACTGGTTCCTTGGAAAAGATACTATACAGAGAAAAAAGCCTTTTTTTAAGGTTTTCCACTTAAGCCCACTGCTTTTGACTTCAACATTCTAATTTTTAGTGGCCGTTTTCAAACGCTGGAGTTTACCAGCAGGTTATTTCACACTTTAAAAAGATTTTGTCTTCCTTGAGTAAAAATTGTTACTGTGGAATGAACTGCAGTCAGTGACACCTACAGCCTCCACTAAGAGGAGAAATACAAGTGCTGTTTCATTCTCCCTTGCAACATGTCTCCAGTTCTTGTTTGTATTACCTAAGAGTTTTCAGATTCTAACTGAAACCGTCTTTCAAAAACAAATTAGCTAAAGCCTAATTAGCCAGCACTGATCAGAACAGATCACAATGACTGCGTATGTCACCCGGTCTATCTCTTTGTTAAAAAGTTGACAACTTATAAGAAAAGAAAAAATTCAAGCTATGAGGCCTTAATATACCTCAGAACTGTCTGAGGTGAAGCAGAATAATTATAGTATAACTGACCACCTGCTCTAATTCCTTTCCAGATTATTGAATTATATGCATGCTCTCATACAGGGGTATCTCAGATTCCCCTTCCATTTTTCCTTTCCTTTAAAAACTGGTGGCCTGATCATTCTCTACTCTAGTTTTTGGAGACCACAGAACCACCAAAGTCATCAGATTTATAATTGACATAAAACGTACTAATTCACATCATTGAGGACAAACTCCTCAAATGAGCCTGAAGGTCAGATTTTGTAATTAAAAACATAAGTTTCCATTTTCTGAAATAAAATTTTTTTTGGAAATACTAAGTTTTCCATTAAAAAAAAACATTAAAGTGGGTTTCTGGAAAGTAAAGCCATGGTAGGCAGTAGAAGCATGAGCTGATATGTAAGTAAAGCTCAATGCTGTTGTAAGAGGATCAGTTCTAAACTGATTTCTATAGTTTCTATAGTTAAAAGATGTCTTCCAGTTTTATTCAGTACAGGCATAGTCAACAGTCTTTTTTCTAGATAATTCTAATGGATAGAAGATGGCATCTCTTCTTATGATAACTTTTATTAATATTCACCCCATTTCCAAAGTAATGCAGACAACTTCATACACTAACTGTATATGTTTGATTTCTGTGATTCATATCGCTGAATATATGTCCTAGATAAAAAATTGTTTTCTGTCTTCCACAATTTTTACCACAGAGATTTCAGAGGATGTATGAGTTCTTGGCTTTTTGAGGTAGAAATGTCTTTGCTGTAGTCCAGTGTTGAATGTACTGCTGTCTACACACATAATTACTAAACACCACAAAACGATTGTGACTGAAATGTCTTTAGTATTTGTTTTCCCTGTCCAACAGGGCAGTGGGGATTTCAAACACTTTTGTTTCTTCAACTTTATTATTTTTCGTAGGGGAAAAAAAAAGGGAAAATTCAAAATCGTTGTTACCCAAGTCTTACTTAAATATCTGTGTTAATTGACTTGGCTGGTCAGCGGCTGTTTAGGAGGTTAAGATAGGCTCAGTCCTGCATTCTGCCTTAGAAAAAAAGTGTAAAATATATATTTTTTAATGAAATTTAAACTCTGTTTGATCCTGAACATATGTGGTGGCCTGCTTGTTCTACACATGAGATGGATTTTGGACAATGTTATTGTAAATGTCATGTTTTTAATGTGGAACAGGCCATTTGCTGCCGAGTCTATACCACATATTTGTTAGAGTGATGGAGAGGCATTAACTTTTATGGCTGTACCAGACAAAGTGGAAAGTCCTTAAACAGGAAGAAGGAACAAGAATTAAAAGAATACCAGTTCCAGAGGGTGTCACAGAGGGAGCAAAGGGGAAGATTTATGAGTCCTTCAAAGGTTTTGAATTGGAAAGAAAGACAATTTTTTGAAGCAGGAGAAAAGGGGATTTAACTATGAGACACTACAATGACGGAGAAGGGCACTCTGGTTTTGAGGAGACAAGGTGAGATGCAGGAAGCTTGTGGATACTCTACAGGAGATGTGACCTATTGCCAAACAAAGCCATGGAAAAACACCTAGAAAGCTGGAGCTATACCAAAGGATAAATGAAAAATCCTTATCCTGAACTGCAAAACCTGTATGTGCTGTGCTGCTCTTTGTCCAGCTGCTCTCCCCTTGGGAAGGGATGCTTCCCTCTTTGTTTCTCACACTTTAGAAAGTGGTTGCCACAGCCCAGCCACTTTATGCTTTTCGGGAGTATTATTACAGGTCTGAAGAAACTTGAAAGTCTGCGCAGGTCATGAGAAGAGACTGCCAGCAGTACTTGGAAGAGTGGGGTTATTTGCTTGGTAAGTAGAATATTGGAATGTTCTGTTCATCTGATTAATAATAAGAACATTATTTAAAGTATTTTCCTTTTGTTAGGTAATGCAATGTGAAAATAGTTTTCATTAATTTATGTTTTCCCCCCCACCCTGTACTTTTGTGACCATCCTAATTTCTAGTACTTGCTTTGGGCCACATTTTTAGCTCCATTACATTAAGGAAGTTAAGCACCTTCACCAAAAATATACTGATTGATATTAATTTAATAATTGAGGATCTGGCAATTTCTTCAGTCTTTTTGTAAGAAGTTTTTTTTTTTCTGCCCCCCAAGCCATATTTAGTTTTTTACATTTGCTGCTTTCACTGACCACTGAACTCTTTTAATTGCAAACCCTTTGTCACTGTTAGGGACTGTGGTGCTGTGTGATTTACTGTTGCTTTTAGCTCTGCAGACCAGAGCTGAAATTCTTTGTAATACTTTCATAGGCCAAGTCATGCTGGCTGCCTTTAATCAAGATTGCATGCTGCTATCATTTGGTTACATCTGAACATTAATTAGGCATTTTGAGAAGTAAATAGTTTAAATACATTTAGGTGAATGTTAATAACCTCCTAAGAAAAAGGATCTTTTATGGACCAGGTGACCAAAACAGTAGGAGCTACTTTCCAATATTCAAGCATATGCAGGTAAAGAGGTTTCACTGAGTACAATTTGGTAAATTTTTATGTTTCTGTGAGGAGGAGCAGAAAAAACAAAAACTGAGACAGGACAGTATGAAAGGGATCACTGCAGCCACACAAGCACCAATAGTCTGGCAGTGTTATAAAAAATTAAGAAAGAGAACCTTTGGCCAGATTGCTAGCTAAAAAGGGGATTTGATTTGTAAGCAAAGCCTGCCTCTTCTGCTGCTTGATTCGTTTTGCTTTCAAGGACACAGGATGTTTTTCCTTCCTTAAAAATAAAGAGAACTGAACAAAGTAATACTGGTTCCAATCTCTTCGTCTATGGAAAGTAAATTGCACATTACCAATTCTAGTTAGAAAATGGTTAAAACAAGCAGCATGCTATTCTCATGGTTGCTGTCCAAAATCAGAAACTTTCCATTTCTCTTCCTCCTCATCCAGTCCAGCTGGTGATCCTGGACTTCCCTGAGGGCACAGACCACATCCTCCTGTGGCTGGTACCAAAAGGTGTGATGCTTTCCAGGAGATTTGGGTATGTCTCTCCAGAAAATACTGGTGGGTATAGAGGAGGCAAGGAAATACACATTTTTACCATGCTTTCGAAGTTAGAAAATGTTATTGTCAACTGGCTGCAAACTGGTGCTAGTGTACTTATCAGATTTCCCTTACTGCTCGCTTCAGTGCTAGGGATTAATGGTTCCCAAAGATGCATGTTCATCTCCACAAGAGAAAACACTGGAAAAATGCTGAAGTTCTTTAGTTTTCATTCATTGCTGCGTGTAAGTTACAGGCCTAAAGGTCTAGTTCAACGTAAAATTCCAAATAATAATAAGGCAGTAGAATCCTTTTTTAAAATGTGTCTCAGAATGGTAATCTCCAGGTTATGTGAGCATCAGAAGTTATATTAGAATAGTGTAATGTTTCCGTGCTATGTCAGTGTGATGCACTTGGAACTATCAGACATTAAAATATTGCCTTCTTGATGACACTTTCTTGCAAACCTATCTGTGTTGCTGTGACTTTTAACTGGGATTTTTCTTCTGTAGATTAACACGAAGAAGGGAACAACAAGCTGTGCAGCAGAACTAAAGAGGCCTGATTTCCTGTGGTAGGTGCCTGAGGTCCTGCAGCACCTCACCAACCACAGGTTATTGTGGTTAGTGAGATGACTCCCTATGACCTCCCTGGTGCCCCAGTGCTCCTGGGACAGGACACAGGCAGTGCCAGGCCTGCTGCTCATTGAGCAGAAAAACCCCTGTGTAAGAGCTGTAGAGCTCTTAGAGCAATCCTCTCATGCTGGAGCAGCTGCTGTGGTGTCCCCACCACAACCCATGTGCAGATTTGGGTGACATTCAGAAGTTGCTTTTATCTTTCAGACCCCTGCCCTTCTGCGGTTAAACGTGGCCAGCAGACTCAGGATTTGTTGTAGGGGTACATCTAACGGGCAGGACAACAGACAGATTGCATAAGTCCCACTTCCTTGAGGAAAAGATGTTGCTGCCATCAGGTTTTGGTGTGAGTAATAGCATGACTTGCCTTTTACACACTAGCACATCAGTCCATGTGGGACTGGAGGTGGCAGCCAGGGAGACCTTGGCAAGTTCCATACTAGGGCATAGCTGGGCACCACCACCCCATTCAGGCCCACAGAGCCCTACAGCTCCAGCCTGACCCCGTGTGTGCCCAGCCCTGGCAGCAGCTGTCCCCACCCTTGGCCACCCCGGCCACCATGGCTGTCCTTGTGCCAGGGAACACCACGGGGCCTGTCCCTCACCTTGCACAAGGTCTGTCCCCATGGATCCCTGGCAACTCCAGGGTCATGTATGAGGCAGGTCCCAGCTCTGCTGCTTCTGTAACCCTCCTTGTCTACCCCTCAAACTCCTCCATGGGAGCCAGGAAAGGTCCTTAGTCTGTGGTTAATCCTTACTGTGTTACCGAGAGATAATGACCTCCAGCACTAATAATATCCCGACTCTCAGATTTGTCCCAGATTGGGTCACCCCCTCTGTGGAGCACAATGACCCTCTAACCCAAGAGAGGATAGGGACATGATTTTGAAAATGAAAGGGCATTACCAATGGTGGTTACAATTTGGCTGCTTTGCTGTAGTGCTGCTCCTGGTCTGAGGACAGAGAAAACGAGAATGAGACAAAAAAAATGTATGATGTCGGGGAAAAAAATGTAGTATTGTTTGGAAAATAAGCTTACAAAACTTGCGCCTCTGTTTACATAGTTAATTTAGTCTATCAGTGAACAAATTGATTTTTCAAATTTGCCTCTACAGCTCTTTCACTTGTTACAAATTCCTATGCCTCTTAATTAGATGTTCAATTAGATAAAATGTTCAATTTATAATGAACATAATTCTACTACCACCATGAGTTTTGTGGAAGTCTTCTCTAGCATGATTTGTTTTTAATGAGCTAGTAGGGATTTTTTATTTTCATGGACAAAAAATTTTGAGAATATAATTGTACATATCTCTTGTCAAGATGAAGTTCCCAGCTAAATGGCATTATATCTTTCACACAAATTGTGAAGCACCAATCCTCTGAAAAAGCTTGTTTCACTTTCAAGGAGTGTGTGTTCTTAAGTCAGACCTGCTTGTTATTTTAAACAAATGCAACTGATTTAGGAAGATACATATGCTGGATACTGGGGATATCCCTGTTTTATGGAGTTGCTTTATTTCTACTATCTGCATTGCCAAATGTGTTGAAAGATTAGCAGTATTTGGTGACGTTTCTAAATGTTGCAGCTACATGACTGTGTGAGAATCATTATAATTTTCCATGCTTGACTTATGCAACGTGGATGCTTGAATTTAGTTTTATGCATGACAAAAACCTCAATTTCATATTGTAAGGGGTTCATCTACATGTGTTGTAGGAAATTCTTCACTCTAATCAGCTTTGGCTGCATGGTATTAGACAGCTGCCTATGTAAAACTAGATACAGCCACTTATCAGTTTATCTTTGGGTGATATTTCTGTTAAATCAGACTTCCAGTGTGGAAAACTTTTTATCTTTTAGAGAAGCCATGATATATGTGGTAATTCTGATGTTAAAATGCACCCTTTTTTATTTTCTCTTGCTTTATCTCTGTGGGCAGCAAGAAGGTAACATCTTTCAGTGCTTGCTACTGCCAGCGCCATTCAGGACCAAACACAGGCAGTAGTAGTGTTCCCACAGCCTTACAGCAGGAGACAGAAGTCAGTCTTACAAAATAATTTTAAGGAAGGAAAATTGCAAGGTAATTAACTTCTAGATTTCTGTCATCATATCCAGGCAACGCAGAAGTTAAGAACTGATAGCTCAGAGAACTGTCTGCTTGAATATCTGTCCACGCCAATCAGTCAGAGCTTGCATCACGTTTTCTCTTTTGAAAAGAGAAGGGACTGGTACCTTCACATCACTGGCTGTGAACTGCTAGAAATGGGATTTTAGAAATGGGAACTAGACTGTATTTTTAGCTATTAGGTCAGTTTGTCCAAAGTCCAGAAAATTTAAATGCAGATAGAAACTCACTATGATTCATAGTGTGCAGCCAGCATTAGTTCCTCATGTTCTAACAAGGAGCTGCAATGTTTAATATTAGATCCATTTTTATAGGAGAAGAATAAAGCAGCTGGGCTGTAGTGCTGTTATGTAGTTTCCACTGAATACTGCTGCCCTTATTTGAGTATCTTTGTGGCTTGAAAGAGTGGTGTGAGCTCTTGTATTTTTTTTTTGCTTGCTTTTTCGTTTGCTTGTGCTACTGCCTTGCACTGTTCTTATTTTGCTTTTACAGTGGCCCATTTTTCTTTGTCATTTATTTTGTTTTATGATATATCTCTCTCTGATAATCAGCTGGCCTGGCTTCTGTGATATGTCATCCCAGAGTGTTGCTTCAGCAGTTGAAAAGAAGTGTGAATTTCAGCACCGCATGGCTGCAAGCAGGTTTTAAACAAACAAAACAAAATCCTTGGGCTGTGCTGGCTGTCTTACTATACAATAACTGTACAGAAAAAAAAGGCAGATGTGATTCCAGGGCCCAGAAATACAGACAAAGGTAGTGCTCCTATCCATAGTGGTAAACAGACTCCATCATGCTGAATATTGACATCTTCTTACTATTGGTGGTGGGGCATAGAGAACAAGTGCTCTTATCAAGTGCTCACTTGTTTGCTCAGGTAGGAGAATTTAGGATCCAAAGCCACCCCTGTTAAAGACCTGGTACATTTGTTTTCCATGAAACCTGCATCTGATGGTGGGGTTCTGAGATGAAGAACCCACCTGAGCCTGCCAAGCAGCCCTTGCCCAGGGCAGTTTTCATACAAGGACTTGAGTCTCTGCACTTCTACACAAGCCATGCAACTTCTGCACACTGTTATTTTTAATCTGTGTTCTGGAATAGCTGCAGACCCATTCTCCTGGGTGCTGGATAAGCCCACAGAAATACAATAATTATTAAATAATGTGTATTTCAGATGGATTCATATAAACTAATCTTGGGCACAAACAGTGTCTGATTTAGGGATTTATGCTCCCTCTATAGTCAGTGGAGATGCAGTTGCTGGATGTGCTGAAGTTGCATTCTTGCAAACTCTTAGTGTGGAGATCATGAGGCATTGATGTTTAAGAGGCTCAACTAACTTTTGGAGTGAAACTGAGTTAAAAGTTTTACCTCTGAAAGATGCAGTAAGAAGAGAAGGGGAAAGGTAACTGTGTCACCTTGGGTGAAAGACTGATTTGCTTGCATTGTGCAGGCTGTGTATGCACAGTCATGCTAGTGCAAACCAGGAATTTCACTGGAAAACTCGGAGAGAAGCAATACAGGTAGGACAAATGGGCACACGATTGTATGACAGGCCAGCTAGAGTCATGGTCAGATAAAGGCAAAGAAAAAGGCAGTATGTCAGAGAAAGATGTAGTCTGGGTTGTCCAGCCAATGTCATGTTTGAGGTAAAAATTGTGGTTTTGTTGCTGCTACCTCCTGGGTTTGAGAGGTGATAACTGAAAAGTGGTTGAAGGGCAGCTAAGTATTGGATTGGGAATACAGTCTGTGGAAGGACCAGTGGGGGATGGCCAGTTTGGGAAAATGTATAAAGATAAAAAGCAGGTCTCGGTTCTGAAGCTGGGGTGAGGACATGAGAGTGGGAGGCCTCCCAGTTCTGCTTGTGCTAGGACTACTGGGGCAGCTGGGGAGTCTAAAACTTGTACAGACACTGCACCTCAGCCCATTTGTGAGGCTGGTGGGGCAGGTGAGCAGCTCTAGAGCACAATCAGAGAGGCCAACAGGACCTTGACATGTCTTTGTTTCTGCTGCAAATACAGGCAAGTACATATCGTGGCTGTTTTGAATTACCAGAGTACCTAAAATGTCTGCAAAGCCCTTGTTAATAATTGTATTAACTCAAAATAACACACTTGATAATTGCTGAAACTGTAGGCAAACCATATGTTTTGGTTATGGTTTTGGTACAGTTTGTTCTGCTCAAATTTGAAAGGATGTTATTTTTCATAAACTCTTGAGAACAAGTGAGCACTATGTGAACATAAGAATGAAGGAACTGATTCATAGATTTGGAAGTAATCTTCTGCTGCTCAGGTCTGTTATTGATTTTTTGTATTCTTAAATATTTACTCGTTTTATCTGGGCTTCTCTGCTCTGTATGTTAAAGTCCACTGCAGCTGAATGATTCATGGGGTCCAAGGGCTTTGCAGAGATGATCATCAATGGCTAAAGTTTCTGAAAGCTCAGGTTCTTTGGGTCAGCCTTTATGAATAATGTAGTCTCTCTCCATTTTTTATATTCCTTAATTTGAAACTCTGAATAATGTTCTCTGGGTCTCATCTGAGCAGTCATTTATTTGGGTGATTTGGGACTACAATGACATTCTGCTGGACATTCAAATTACATTCAGACGAAGTAGTTTTCTTACCTGCTTGAATGTTTTAGCTCTTAACCTCCTAAATCCAGACTGCAAGTTTTCATGGTGAGATGGATTGTTTCTGTACCATGTATTTACTCTAGTAACAAATTTGTCTGGGTGCAGCCAAGGTAAAGCTTCCCTCTAGAATGCCAGATTAGGTTAATTATTCTAATAATTTTTTTCCTGTGCAGAGATGAACATGAACTATATATAGCACTTATGTACTACTCGCCCTTAAAATTAGGGTTTCTGCATCTTAAGGGATACATAAGATTTGCAAAGTGTGGTGGATTTAGTTCCTAAGTCCTTGAGGCCCATTTGTGAACTGATATATTTGCAAAGAAAAGCAGGCTGGTGTCAGCAGCAGCTGGTAGAGACCAGCCATCTTCACTCATGAACATAAGCAGGGTACTCTTACTTTGTGGTTTCTTCTAATTACCCTTTAAAGCTCAGCTTCTTGCAGCAAGGAAATTTGGGCTTAAAGTGCATCCTGATCCATCTGACTTATCATAAATAGCAGCCCAAACCACTGGTGACCTGCAGCTGGGAAAGTAAGAAGAGCCCAGGAACAGGGAGCCCCATGGTGCTAACAGCTCAGGAAGGTGCATTGCAGACCCGTGGGCATCCACTGTGCTCTAAGGCGTGGGATTAAGCACAGTACTTTAAGGCATGGCCTTTAATAAAACAAAGTGCACGTTCTTCCATAAGCTGTCTTGGCAAGACACTGTTGCAAGGCCCAGGCACTGCATAATTTTCTCTTTTTATGTACAATGAAAAGACAAGATGAAACCCCTCAAAGATGAAGCCTTTTGCTCTGTGAGTTGCTAATTTCAGTTTCCAGGCATCTCTGAGTTAGGAAATGAGTCATATGGTTATTATTTACTCATCAGCTCTGCAGTTTCTGGTGCCTTAATCATTTTGGTTGTAACTGGGAGTGTTACCTTCTTCAAAATAAAGGCTTGAAAGATGAGCAACTAATTGCAGTCTTCACTCCTTTGGTTACAAAACAGCAGTATGTACAGGGCTGGCAGCCATGTTAATGCCTAGGATGAGGTACTTTCCTGCAGTGTTTAGAAGGATCTCCCAAGTAATTAGTCCGTAAGGAGATTTAGAAGAGATGCAGACAGTAATACTGGGATATTCAACTACAAAGCCATAGCCCAAGGCCTTCCAGTGCCCCTGTGCCTGGGTGGACCCCAAGCCCTGCCACCTGCTATGCTCATGGGGTCAGAGGTATCAGAACTGGTCCACAAAAGTGCTTCAAAACTGCCATCCTGTCTCCCAAAAGTTAGATGGCCCTGCTGTGATACATTGTTTTCTGTGATTTGTCTTTTCCTAAACAAAAGTGAAAAAAAATCCACTTTTCTGGTCCTTTAGGGTCTCTAATTTTGACAAGCAGTCTCTCTCACTGCATGACATCCCTTGCAGTCCCGTCCCACTCACATGAGAATGGATCAAGAGTTTCACAGTGGCAACTCTCTATGAAACACTTTCTGAGCCTGAGTACACCTGTGGCAGCCACTGTTGTGGTGTCTGGATACCTCAAACACCATTGCCACAAGCTCTAACTGCTGCTGCTTGCCTAGACATAAGAAGTGTGGTATATTTTGGGGCTATCTGCAGTTTGAAGTGGCCCACAACAATGTCTGACTTGCTTGTGTCCTCTTTCTTCTTTGTGCAGCAGTTGGGGAGCTCAGGGTCTCGTTTCCTTTTGCTGGCAAAGCAGCATGGAGGAGGCACGGGCTTTTCTACAGAGATTTCACATTCACCCACAGCTGCTGGTGCTGTAATTGTTCCCTTGCTAACAAGAGCTGTTAGTGCCTTATTTGCTGTCTCTGTCACTGCCACAGAGCTGTATGAGATGTCACTTATCCATGGATTACTGCCCTTTTCAGTAATCATTAGACATTCTCACTGCACATCCCTGCAGGATTTTTCACTTTACTTCTTTTATGGAAGCACCTACGGATGCTCCCAGTGAAATGTAAGAGCTGCGGTTTGAATCCTGTATGCAAATCCATAAAAATAAGTTGTCCCTGCCCCAGTTAAACAGCTTACAGTGTAAATAAGTAAAAAAAATAGCCACTGATTGGAGAAAGTTAAGCCATTTCTGTACTACTGCATTTCTGACATTTAACATCCCTCTCAGAATTGTTGGCAGGATCAAAATGCTCTGAGAGTGTGAGTGCTGGTTCCAGAGAAAACCAGAGAAAAAAGGGGAAAATAAAATTCATCAGTTATCCAAAGAGTTCCTCTTTACTGCAAAATGCACACAAACCATAACCCAAGTATCACACCGTCATTAAGTCCTATCCACTTACCTACTTCATTAGTTCAGGGATTGTGCTGCTTTTAATCTTTGTGATCTGGGTCATCGCAGGATTCAGGCTGATATTTGAGTCAATACGGGGCTTCAGTTTCCTACTCTTAACTCTGTGTGTTTTGCAGTGTGTCTGTTCTCACTCGAGTGGAGGAAATATGAAGGAAATCACATTTTGAACCATGGCTTTTTTTTCTTTAATAGTCACATCAGTTAGGTTCTTTCCTTGTTTTGTCCCTAGGTTGTTTAAATGACTGACATGAAGTAATCAGGGATTAAACACCCACCACACTGAGCGCTGTGCAGCCCTTTGCTTCCCCAGCTCCAGCAGAAAAAAGCTTGAAAGTGTTGCAGGTGAAAGTGAATTTTCTTGTCTGGAGTTTCAGGTTAGTTTCCTGAGTGATGTTTTACCTTACCCCATCTGCAAGGAGAACATCAGTGAAGTGCAGGCGGCTCTCCAACATCATTCCCATGCTTCCCTTCCGAAAATACAACTGCTTCTGCAGCTGATACAACCAGCAGAGACATCATCCACAAGTTTACAAGTCCAAAGAGTTGCGGGACTTCTGCCTGGACAGTCAGTCTGTAGTTAACATAAACAGACAGTTCTCCATACTAATTTGTAATAGATGAGCCTGGGCTCTCAGATTTCTCATCAGACTGCCAGTGCCAGCTGTGGCATGAAGACATGTCCAGAGCTGGTGGCTGTCTTTGCTTCAGATGGAAGATTCTCTCCCTTTTTGCCTCCAGCTTGTGACTGCCTCAGAGAAGGAGAAGTTGATGTGTGCACAGGGGCTTGAGGGGATGCTGACTCCCTTCAGGAGTAGTGATCTCCTGTTGTCAGGACTAATTATGTCGCTGCTACTGGAGAAGTAGGGAAGATAGACGTACACATGTAGGTATCTTACCCAGATTTGTGGGATGGCTGTTAATTTCTGATTCAAATATCTGATAAATCTGAATGTGCAACAGCCTCAGAGAGAACTTACGCGGGGAAAAACAAGATCGGCACTTAGGGAAACCTCTTTGCAATGGAAAATAGGCTGATGAGGTAGTCTGATGGTAAGAAGAAAGCAACCTTTCTCAAATTGTATTCGTTCCCTACCTTTCTATATGAAAATGCAGGAATAAGCAGGTAACAGTATTGCATAACATCCACCTGTCCTGCTGGAATAACCGGGCTCATGCTGGCCTTCTGCTCCAGCTGGTTTGTTAACCCAGCTCACAGGAAAGAAGGGGAAGTGAATATTGTCAGGAAAAATGGAATTTAGATGATCATACACACAGGTTTGATCTGAAAATGTTGCAAGAGGACTGGGAGGAGACAAGCCTGGAATCAAACCTGGAGAGAGGTTTGGCAGCTGCAGCAGCACATGCAAAAGTACAGCAGGGAAGGCAAAGGGGGGTCATGATAAAGAGATCCTCAAACAAAACCCCAGAAGAACTGATAGAGAAATAAACAAGTTCAAGTAAAGGTGAATTTAGTTGGGACTTATACCTAATTGACACAGAGGTTTTATTAAAA
Source organism: Pachycephala philippinensis (assembly GCA_013397055.1). Lineage (NCBI taxonomy): Eukaryota > Metazoa > Chordata > Aves > Passeriformes > Pachycephala > Pachycephala philippinensis. The sequence continues at coordinate 179,234 of VWZT01007072.1, read as the reverse complement.
AGCATATGATTTTTCTTTTGAGAGATATATATAGGTAGCTATATAAATATACATTTAGCCAGTAAAATCTGCACTCTGCATATGAAGGTATAAAAAAGTATGCCAGTGTACCCTGCTTCAATGTGTGTAACTGGACTAAACCATACCAGTATACTTGCTACTGTGCCAGTAAGGCATTATGCTGCTCTGTGTTAGCATAATTAAAGTAGCAGAACTGGTAAGCATAGATGAATCCTTGAAGACCTTGGAATGTTGCTTGGAGTCACGTGAAGCTGCTGGCCTCATTTGTATTGCATTGCTTTTTGAAAATGTTTTTCTGTTTTGGTGTTTTACCCAAAAATATTTCCTTATTGCCATATAATCCCACGGAGAGTACTGTATGCACTTAACAGCATATGCTGGTTTGTTTCTGAAAGGTTTCTTTTTCAATGTGCAGGGCTGCTGAAGCTTTGAAGACAAATCCTGAATCACTTTTTTAATGAGGTGTGGAAAGCGAACTGTGGGAATAAGTGGACTTGGCTGGACTGCAACTTCCCGAGATCCCCTGGGAGTTTTGAGTGTCTGAGAGATACAAGAGTCCAATGTTAAGAATATCTCAGAAACATGAAGTTCCTGAAGGAAATACTAATCATCATCACATGCATTCTAAACCCTAGCAGCTCCTGAGTTTTAAAGCATTTACCCTGTACCTGCTGCTTCAAAGGAAGTATGCCTGAAGGGAGTAGTTAGAAGGGAGCAGTAGCATTCACAATGAAGTCCATAAATATTATAAGGCAGTAAAAATATGTTCTAAAACAATTAGCAATATTAGTAACTACAAATAACCTGTCTCAAATACTGTAGCTTCAATAAAATGTATGGGGGAAGATTCTGACCTCCCACGTCCTTTGCAAAAGGCAGAAGCACCATTCTAAACACCAGGGAGAAGAACAGAGAAGGATTGTCATGCCTTGGCCCTTGGAAAAGATAAGCCAGATTCAGAAGGTATGAGAGACATTTCTACACAAGTCAGTGCATAGAGGGGACATTTCTCTGAAGCACTTGAAATATTTATCTGTTTAGGAGGTGTTACAGCAGCGGTAATCAGTGAGATATTGGCTAAGAAACTTGTGAAGTAATCTGGAGGATTTTAGATGGAGAAAAAAATATCCTTGGGGGCCTGGAGGTATACATGCCACCATCTTTCTTTGAAGAAAGTGAGAAATGGCTTTTTTTTCTGTGGTTCAAAGAGTGCTAAAAGCAAATGGGCCTTGTCTTTGCTCCAACTAAAAGGATCCTGCTTCTCTAAGCAGGAATATTTGGATTCTGCCTGGTAGGCTGGCACAGCTTTGCGTGCTCCGTGTCTGCTGAGTGTGCAGCTGGATACCTGCGAAATGCTGGGTGACCACAGACTCATTTCCATGTATACTACAGCATTCCTGTGGGAGGAGAGGCTCTTAATAAGCCTGTTCATAATGGACGTGTAAGCATGCGAGCTTTATTACCTGCCCCTGCCAACTCACCAGGAAAGTATGCCATTCCTGCACCAATGGATGTGTAACCAGGGCTGTCTAATTATCATGTGCTGCGCTGCCAGGAGCACTGGCTCGCTCTGTCCTTGGGCTTTTCACTGATATACACAAAGCAGGAGCCTCTTGCTCGCTTCTCTGAATTACCACTGGTGTTATTGCACCGCTGGAGAAAGGCAAGGACATACCAGGAAAGAGTCGGGCTCACTGCTTTATGAAGAAAATTGAGGAGACGCCGATGTCAGTGCAAATCCTTGACTTAAAAAGTCTGTGCCTGCAGCATGTATGACATTTGAGATACCCTTAAAAAAATATTTAAAGGACTTTCTGCAAACATCATCCATTATAGTAGTTTAAATGGCAGGATTTAGACACAGAGGGTTTTTCTCTGCCTCCTCCAATGCTTGCGAAATAATGCTCTGAGACAGACCTGCAGTGTTGCCTTTTCAGAAGCTGTGCAGAAGAAGTCTGATTACAGGAACACTATAAGGAGCTTGAGAAGCAAAAATAAAAAACAGCTAAAGAAAGTTGAGGGATTAAGAAGAAAAAGAGAGTATAAACTCCAGCCAAACCAAAGCCACAGGAAATGGAGTCTGAATGTAAGAGCAGGATCTAGACAGAAAGGGATTTGGCAGGAGAGAAATTGTTGCAAAGAGTTCAAGGAGAAATATAAGGCCCAGTCCTGTAAAACTGTGCTCGTGATGGATTTTTATCTCTGCAAATGAACCCGTTTGCATGACATTGCTATCATTTCATAGGTCTAGGATCTCAGAAAAATATCATCTGTTACAAAACAGTAGCAACGCTGAAAAGATAACGGGGTAAGAAGAGGGCAATGTATAAGCTAGAGGGATTGCTTGCTTAAAACTCCCTTTGGCTGGGCAGCAGGGATCATATCCACAGAGACAGGTAGTGGCTGTTCCTTACCAGATGGATAGGGTGTTTGTTGGGAAAACAGTGCCTCTGGTTGTGACAAAAAGGGGTACGTTTCACATATGCTTATTTGCCAATTCTTCTGTTTCTGTCAGGATACGCTTTGTGATGCTGGATTCCTTCCCAGCCTCCTGTAGATTTTGGAAAGTCTCCCATTCAGCTGCCATGTAGAAGGCTTTGAACTTAAAATGAGAACAGCCGAAACGCACCCAGTGCTGGGGGGACCCTTATAATCCTTGTTCCATTTCTTTCTTCCTCATTGGGACCACCGGGAAGGTGGCAGGCATCATCCTGGGACTAGCACTGTCGGCAGTGAGGACAAGTGGGGATTGCAGCACAAGGTGAAGACTTTTCAAGATGGGGGCTTGGATGTTTAATTGTAGGCTAGTGCCTGATTAGTTTTTAGGATGAAATTAAATCTCTTTCTGGAAAGGGAGGCACTTGCCCACAACCTGTGCAGAGTCTGTTGAAGGGACACCTATTTCAGAGCTGTAAGAGTGTGTGTAAAGGCTGAAGAGAGAGGTATTCCCTTACTGGGGAAAAACAGGTATCGTTAGAAATTTTTTGTCGAAAAATCAACAAACTACCTTCCTTTCAAGGAACAGACACACTGCTGAAGGAAATGCCATTTGTGCATCTACTCCCCTCTGACAATAAATGTGTCTGAGGTCAGGAGAAACAGAACTGCGAACTATGTAGCTGATAAGGACAAGCAATTAATTTAGCTGTGGTGTGCAGTAGGTAGGTTTTACACCAGTGAAAGTTGTGTGCAGTTAACCTGGCTCATAAAACAAACATAACTCTGGGCAGCTACTCGGCAAAGTCCTATCCTGCTTCATGCGCCTTGGAAGCACAGTCATGGCACTGATATGTAACATACTCATTTGTTGATAAGTCTGGTGTTTGCATATAGGGTCTGAACTGGAAAGACAAAGAGATACCCTGAGATGTGATCAATACTGCCCTCAGTATCCTTGATACACCCAGAGCTTTGTTTACCTCTCACAGCACACTTGAGATCCCCTTCTCACCAGCTTGAGGAGCTCTGGAAAGTTGTTATGTGAGTGAAACAGCACAACAACCCACTTTCTTCACTTCCTTCCTCACACTCTTGCGTAAAGCTGTGGTCACCAGCACAGGAGTAAAAATAATGCACACTTTTTTTGGTCCTTCTTTTTAAAGGCTTTATCAGGTTTTTTGCCTGATGCAGCAGAATTAGGCTTCAGTTCGCTGCACGGACCCTCGTGGTTGCAGAAGATGGTGCCAAGTGCTGCACCTCGCAAGGGGAGCTGTAGCCAGCCCAATGTGCCTCTCTCAGCTTGCCTTGGGATGGAGGTTAGAACAGATTTCAGCAGTGATGTAAAAAAGTGTCCCACCACCTTACAGGGATTTCTTGCAACTTTAGAAGTGGCTGGTCTGTGATAAAGGATATCTCACTAAGGAGGGGTTTGAGCCACACAGGAAATTTAGACATCACAAGGATGAGTAGTCCATTGTTGTTTGGTTTGTGGAATTTAAACATCACAGATAAGAGCTTGGTTCCTTTACAGAATACAGGGAGGGGGAGAAGGATTTTACACAAATACAGCTACCAACCTTTTTTTTTTCCTTGAGTACATTTGAAAAAAAATTCTTTTAGTTTTGTTTAAAAATCAGGTTGGTTGTCCTGGTCAGAAAAATGCCTTGTTACTAAAATTATATCACTTGCAAGATATAGATACCTTGCCCTGACATAATGGGCTAATTTACAGATGGGAGGTACTGATCTTTAAAATTCATCCCTCAGAATTAATCAAGTTTACTGATCCAAACCTAGCTTAAGGAAATATGCTCTAATCTGTCTTTTCTTTCAATAATGTGGAAAAATTAGTAGATTTTAGACTTGAAATGTTCTACTTGATAACACCTGTCCAAGTATCTGGATGAGGGAAGTATATTGCCTCACTTGGCCAGTCCTGATGTGTTGTCCTGTTTCTATCTCACATCAGTTCATAGATGTTCTTGAAAAAGCACACACACTCCTGCCAGATGATGCAAAATTGGGGTGACAAACACAAAGCTCCAGAGGATTCATGGACTCCTCTCTTACGGTGCATCTTGAGGATGCATTTCACTCCATATCCTCTAAAAAAATATTTAGGTGTTCTACCTCACCCACCCAGGAGAAGCAATTTTGGCACAGTGCAGAGATGCTAAAGCAAGTTGGGAAAGGAATATCACCTTCAGTAAAGTAATAAAATTCAGCAGATTACCTGGAATTTATTTTTTTTCCTTCTGAAATCTCCTCTGCTTGTCACTGGGATACTGTACAGTATCCAGGAGGAGAAAAAACTCTCTACTGAAGAGGTTTCTGAAATATAACAGGAGAAAAGATAATTCACTGAGAGCAGTCATGGACAGAAGTTGCAATGTAGTGCTCTGTTTTACTGGTATTTAACTTTGTAATGTGTGTGGCCAGGCCCTGGTGACTGTAAGGATATCCTCTGCTACACCAAACTGGGAGTTGAGTCAGCAGCATTGATTATGTTTTATGTAAACACAGTAATATCACCTAATACGTCATGAGGGAGAGGATGATTTATTGATGTCAGTGATGCAACAGGAATATTTTGGTGCCACCAACCAGAGAGGAGAGCCTGACTGCTGCTGCCTCTGGACAGATGTGTCAGAAGTGCCCTTTGCTTTCCCAGCCCACGTGCCCAGGAGAGAACCATCATGCTATAGACCAGCTAATCTCACTCCCTCTCAAGGCTTTGTCTTAAAAACAAGTATTAGTCATGTGAGAGGTTTGAATACTTGTGTTGGAAATAGTGCACAATTCAGGACTTTCTAAAGCCTACAGTGCATCTGTTTCAAACTACAAAGCATTTGAAAGATCAGTGGTCAGGGATTTACAAAATGATTTATTGTGCCAGTGACCATTTAGATACTTCGTATCAATGGATTATTTTCCTCTGTCACGGGAAGAAGATTTTTTTTTATCCATGACCAAAACCTGAAGGCATTATTAATTTTACTTTTTAGGCAAAATTCTTATTAAAGACTTAAGCATTTGGCTTAAGGCTCAGTATTTCAAAGGAGAGTGTATTTAGAATAGAAAACAGAAGGAAGATCTTTGTAAACATCTGAATGTATCTTTAAATTCATTCAACAAACACATTAAATCTTTTGCAGTGCAAGCAGAGAAAGTTAATTCAGACGTAATTCCCACCCTTCTTCCCTGCCAAGAGATGGATCTGTTTACTCCATGTGAAGATAACTTTGTTTATGCTCTCCTAAAACAGCCTTAGCCTCTCCCCTCGTGCCACCTTCATCAGATGTGAGCCCTGCTAGGCTGCTTTACAGACTTGTGTGATGCTTATCACCTTGGCACCCGAAAGCATCTCAAACAGCCTCTAAGTAGAAACAACTCGAGCGATAGAGGCTCTCAAGTGTGCTGTCAGTGGACAAATGATGTGGTCACTGAGGAAGCCTAAAATGAAAATAAACAGCGTGCAGATTTCAGATTGGCCCGAGGGCCCCGAGAGAAAGATTGAAGGAACACAGTGCAAACCTATCAGCAAGCATTGATGTGTACTGGGCATACATATTCTCTCCTTAATCAGTAAGAGAAGTTGTATCTGTATAAATACCAGGTACCAGCAGATTCTGCAGGTATGTTTTCAAGTTTAATTGGATACTTTTAAAATATGGAAGTGGCTTACCTGCAATAGATTATACTTTCATCAGTCAACTAGATTTGATTGTTCCTTAGGGCCGGAATTATCTTTGGTTGTGGTGCACGTATGGATGACAATTAAAAATTTAGTAATGTGTGGTAGGAGATCTGGAAGTGACTGTAACTTGCTTTGTTTTTCTGAAGTCTTAAAACTTCTGCCCACTGAGACTACAGTAGCTCTACGTTTGTGCAGTGGTGAGCTATCGGATTTCTGAGATCAGTTTTCAGTGTTAGAATTTCCTCATGGAAATTATACCACCTGCCATCCTAATGACACATTTTACCTCTCCATCCATATATCAAAGCGTAAAAAAGACATTTTTCTTGAAATTCTCAAAATTAAATTAATGAACAGAAATGGTTTATGAAGGAGTGGGCTAAGTTTCACTTAGTCCAGCTTCTTGATAGCAAAACCAGAAAATGGTTTTCTTGAGTATCCAAACCAGCATGAGGATGAAGCACCTTCACTTGGTACAGCTTTAAAATTTAGAATTCACACCATCCAACATGATCTATTGTCCGACAGCTCAGAATGCTGTTTTATTATTCCACGGTGTATTTCCCCTAGTCCAAACATCATTACCTGAAATGACACTCTTGGCTGTTCAACCAGAGATAAATGTGTAGAGATACTAATTTAACCTCAGCTGCAGGGTGAATCTGAGCAGATCTCAAACACTGGTGCACAGATGTGAGGCAGATCCATCATTCAAATAAAATGTGCATTTGTTAGGTAACCTCCTACTCAGAACCTTGTAAAAGCCATCTGCTGTGTTCAGATGAGAAATTTTTCCTCTCTCATATTCACCAAACAGTTGTTATGCATATGGACAGTTGATTTGCCCAGAATTTATTAAGCTGGACAACACTCGCATATTTCAGGTATTCCAAAATAAGTCTTTTCTATGTGATCTGGGAAAAATAAGTAGCAGAAAGAGATTAATGATCTTCAATATAGAATTGCCATATTTAATATACACCATGCATGGAATAGTGAATGTCCTTTTACTCCCTCTTGTAAGTTGCAAGGGCAAGTGCTCAGGGCTGTTGAAGTGCCAGATATATGTATTTTTTTTTAACTGTCTGTAATGCATAATTCTGTCTCTTTGTGCATCTATTAGCACAGCCTCCAACTGCTAGTTTTTGGCGAGTGATTGGGCCTATTTGCAACATCCAGCTGCACGAAAGGGATTTTCCCACTTGGGCCAAGATGAGCCTTTTGGGAACAGGGCATGTGCCCCTGGGGCTGCCCAATGGCCGTGTGAAGATGCCGAGCTGGCAGCTTTGTGTGGACTGGGAGAGAAGTGCCAGCAGCAAGCGGGTGACCTCTGGATGCAGTAAAGGCAGCCAAGATCAGCACTCTGCCACCTCATTTGGGTCCATGGCACAGTGCACAGTAGAGATCGCGTAGCTCCGAAGCGTGCTGTGCCTGGCCCTGTGCTGTGTGCCCCAAGGAGCAGCCTGGGTGAGCACCACCAGCCCGGCTGGGAGCAAACACGGCCAGCGTGCTCAGTCACTGCCTGTACCGAGGGGTTTTTGTGAGCTCGCAGGAGAGATAAAAAGTGAATTTGGTTTCCAGGGCAGCCTGCAGGTCACCTGTAATAGGTCACCCCTAACAAACAGCGTTGACATGGAGCTGGAACAGGGGCAAGTGAATGAAACTTAGCTCTCTCCTATTTGAGCAATGGAATTTATTCCCAGCTCTGACCTTGCGCAAACTCTGTTACCATTTTTATCACATGGAAAGAATGACCACGGCCTCTGCCAGCACCATGGGCAGGAGGTCTCCTCAGCCAGGTCCTGGACACTGAGGAGCCAAGTGACCCACCGTGGTGCTGGGGGATGGAGCGAGGAGGGATGTCCTCTGCTGTCCCACCTGAATCTGGGGATAACACAAAAGGCTGCTGAACCCAAATGGCACACGGGGCTGTGCAGGACGTTGGGCATTGCTGCTTCCCAGGGTTTCTCTTCCCTCTCCCTGGGTGCCTCTGGGTGCAGGAGGGCAGTACCCCAAGCTTTGCCTCCAGAAAGGGGGGAGGAGAGCTGGCCCAAGCGCCTCTCTCTGCAGTTGAAGGTGGCAGGGCAAGGTGGTTGTGACATTCCTTTCACCCTCACACTTAAACTCAGCAGCTGCATCTCTGAGGCACGGGTTTGCAACAAGAGATGCTGTGCTCACTCTGCCAGTGCCTCAGGAGGCCTGAAGGGGGGGGGATTTCTGCATGAAAAAAATTTCTTCCCTTTGAATCCCCTGTGCTGTCAGGGGCTACTTAGCTACTTATATAGAAACTGCCCATCCTGCCCTCCCTTCTGTCCTCTATTCCCTTCTCTTCTGGGAATGTACTTTACCAGAAACAGTGACTGACCTCCCAGAGCATACAGGAAGCATCCTGCTAAAAAAAGAAAACAGATCATGTGAACAGAGCTAAACTTCCCACAAGGTGTAATTTCTCTCCGTTTGTTACTTTTAAATGCAAATGCATCATGGCAAAAAGATACAGAGGAAGTATAAGAGAGCAGGGGAAAGCTCTTTGAGCTCCTGGGACTCATCTGCTTTGCATTCGGCTGTCCTGAGCCTGGAGAGACATTTGTGCTAAAGGTTATTTCAAAGTAGCTCAAAGGGGAGGCTTATTCTTACTCAAGGATTTTTGTTAATCAGCTGTGACGCACCTCAAATCATTCACCTCTTGGGGCTTTATCTGAAATAAGTCTATGTTTTTCCAAGTAGTCGCAATGGAGGAAGGAAACCTGCTTTGGTCCAAGTGCAGGTTCTGGTAAATAGCAGCGAGACTAAAAGCCAAGCCCAAGGTGGGGGCACAGCAGTGCTGACACTGCTGCTTGGCAGCCCCAGGGACCCTGCTGGAGCCAGGCAGCCTCCTGGGAACACCAGGACAGGACTTGCTGTGGGTGAGGCAGTGGGAAGGGATTCCCTGGCCCAAGCCTGCTTTTTTTGGTGGCTTGTAGCAGCACTGCAAGAACATTCACAGAGTGAGAGGGGGTTTTTTTACTGATGAAGTACTTATTCATTTGGACCATATGGCTTTTTCTGGAGGGCTTCAGCAAACCTGGAGCAGTATAATAAAATGTCCACCACAAAGAAATAATCCTGTGAAGCAAACTCTTTTTTATTGCTTTAAGATGTTGATTTAAATATTATTTCACAGCCCTACTGTTGTCATCCTTTCCTGGGTTTCCCCTCCCCTCACCCACACTGAGATGCCAGGAAGGAGAGCTCACCATGAAGCATCTTTTTTGCTTCCCCAGCTGTGAGCCAGAAAGGCTGTAATTACATTAGCTCTTTGGATTGGGGGGGGGGGCGGGGGGGGGCAACGTGCTTTCTCCTCATTCCACCAGTTACCCTGGAGCTGTAAAGTGCATCTCCTTAGATGCACTCCTTAGATATCTCATAGATATCCTTCTATGCAATGATTTTAAAGCACTTTGCAGTGGGAGATGCCAACAGCATCAGGTGAAACAGAGAGGAATAGCTTTACAAAGGAGGAGAAACAAACAGAAAAATGGCAAACAACCGGCAGAGAAGTTGCTGCTGGCAAGAACAGGGTTCAGCTCCAGCCTCTTGTCCTGTGGGCATCCACAGGTGTATGGCCACCCTGCTGCCCTGGCTCCTCAGGGTGTGCCTGGCATGAAGCAGCACACAGAGCTTGTGCTGGTGGATCTAATGACTCATCTGCAGGCTTGCTAAGCAAAAACCATTATCTGTGATAATGCAGATGATAGCTTCCTGCTATTCACTATAGATACAGAAATGTAAGAGACTACCAACAAATTGCAGCCATGGTAGAGCAAAATTTTGTTGTGTATTACGGCTTGGTGAGCAAGCCTTTCCTTTTTCTGTGGGTGTTTCAGTCTTGTTTCAAGGTGGGGCTGGGTGCTACTGCAAATTTCACTTCCTTGCCATCCGCTTGCATCGTGATTGTGTCAAAACTGCCCAGAGAAAGTAGAATTGCAGCTGAGATACAGCTGAGCGAGATTAAACTGCTCTTTTTGTTTGCTCTGTTTATCTTTTCCCTCGCCAGTGTGCTTCCCTGCATTCCTCTGGTGCACTTTAGAACAAGAAAGCCTTTTGAAATGATTCTTCTAGCACACAGAGGAACTACCTCAGGCAATCATCAAAAAACCAGGCTCAATTTAAGTGAGGCATACTGGCAAGAAAGAACAAAGGTGAAGCTTTTTGCCTTGAAAAAGTGTGAAGCTGACGGTTGCAGTCTGCTGCAGAGGAGATTTTATTTAGAAACACACACAAATATGGTCATGTAAAACATCACAGAAGACATTCATAATTCTACTGGCAGCACTTTCTTGTTAATGATGGTTTGAAGCTTAAATTGGACAAGGATAATATGTGATTATTTATCTACTGTCTATTATTTTCTGCCTATCCATTGACTTCACAAAACATTGACTTCATCACTCCTCTTGGTATTAATTCCCCTCTCCATAGTATGGCCCTTCCACTGTACTCCATGTTCTGGCCCTTCAAAAAATTCATGAGAAGTGCTGTAGGTCTCTCATATTTAAAGATGAATATTGGTTGTATAAAAATACATTGGTACTTAGGAGTTGAACTGGAAAAATATGCTTCTAAGGTATCATTATTTTGCCATGAATAGGATGCTGCAGAGACTTATATATGAATGTTTGGTTTAGCTCAGCATGGCTTCAGTGTGGAAAATGAGCAATGTGCAAGCGCGTCAGCACAGGGCACTGAGAAAGCAGCCAATGTTTTCATGCATTGATCTGTCTGATGACTTGATAAATCAGTAGTTTCTGCCTTTAAAATAGAGGTTCAGAGGCTAAAATTTGAAGATGCTAGTCTTTTGCTAGGTGAGGTTTTTGTTCTCATTAACTCAACCTTCATAGTTTCCTGTGGTGGAAAAGTTTCCAGTTTGATGACGACAATGCCCAGACTGGATGCCGGGCCAGGAAGACAGGTGACAGCAGCGGGAAACCAGCTACAGTTACACTGGGAACTGCCACCCCTGGTACCTGGGATACAGAGACCCTATGAGGAAATGATCTCTCTGTATGCTGAACCTGCTTGGAAGTAAGTGTATGGAAGATAAACAGCTTTGGTCATGCCACGTTTAGTTGGGACTGCTTCCCCTTTCAACAGCTATTCAAATGCCAATCTATTTTTAATATTCCAAATATTTTTACAGCACAGTTTTGGCATGCATTTTCATACTGTAGTTTGGGAGGGCTAAGTTAAAGTTTTGCTTTTACTTTTTAAAATGAACCCAGAGGTATAATGCACCACCCTCTTCAGCCAAAAGCCTGCCAATGAATGTGATTTACCTTGTAGTGGGATAGAGTGTGGGTATAAATTAGAATCTAACACCTGAAATACAGTGAGCAACACCTTCCCTTAGTGTGAATGAGCAGAGCTGTGATGTCAGTGGAGCCTGACTGATTTATATCTGTGGGAGTCTGGCCCTTTGCCTGCATAACTCCTCTTGGCCGTGAGTGGCAGGTCCCAAAACAGCCTCCTTTTCTGCTTCTAGATAGAGACTTTTCTCTGGCTGCCATGTGGGACTCAGAGATATGTCTTGCAGAGTCAGAGATAGGCCATCAGGGGAGTGCTTTCCTCTTCTGCCTGACCCTGATCCTAGCAGGTGACTTTGGCACCAAAAATCACCTGTCTCTGCAGGTATGTGCAGGGCCAGACCCTCAGTGTGGTTCCCTACATTTAACCCCCACTCTGTTTAGTGAGTCAGGCTTTAATATTGAAATATTCATTGGTGCCAAGGTCCTTGGAAGACAAAATCCTGCTTTTAAACATTGCTGCAGAGCCTGCCTGGAAGCTCAGGCAATGAAGGCTCCTCAAGGATCCAGGAACTCCTGAAGATGAGTGGGAAGGTGGGAACCAAAAGCTCTGATTTCTGATTCCATCTTGTCCTGCCCACACTGCAGTGGCTGATGCTCCCCTACTTTGTTCAGTGGTAGAGCTCCCATTTTGTTGTTTTATTTGTATTAGTTCACCAGGGTGTAATGTAAAGCAGGGGTGATTTGGGTTGTGAGCTGCCAACGAGCTGTCAGTCAGCTGCAATGGATGTGTTGTGCCTTGGTCCCTGTCAGTTGATATTGCAGGAGCAATTGAAATGGTTTATTGGGGTGGTATCACTGCACCCCGACCCAGACCACAAGACTCTGTCCTGTTGTTGACAAGAGCAATGAGCCACAGTGAATTGATGGTAACCCTTTCACCTGGTCAATATGAGATTGAATTAATCTTGCTGTGGGAGTGGGGGCTCACAGCACCCAAGCGTGGCTGAGCAATGGAAAAACTGTCATATGTCAGAGGGGGACAGGGCTTTTCCACCAAGGATAAATCATCAGCAGGGTTATAGCCTGTTTGGTAAACAGACTGAGAAGCTGAAGCAAAGCTAAAAACCCACTGTACAACCAGAGGTGTTCAGGAAACCACTGTGTGCTACAGCTTTGTGAAATTAAATAGCTGCCCTGTTTCGACCCAGACGTGGTTAATCTTCAGCTGCAGATGAGACACTTTGTTTATAGCAGGCAAAGGCAGCCTGCAAGGGGCTTCAGCTAGATGCAGAACCCCTGTTGTCAACGAGAATAATCCTTGATTACTAAGACCTCAAGTCCTTGCCAGGAAGAACATGTCTCCAAGTTTACACCCTTATGATCAGAAGGATAATCTATCGATAATCCATTTTTTTAAGGAAGAAGAACTGGAAAAGCTGTCTGTGAGCAGCTGAGACTGCGTTTTGTTGGTTGCCAGTGGTGAAAGGACGTATTATCACAGTCCTGGGCACTTAATCATTGAGTGGAGTACACAAAAATAGCCAGGAAAGTTGCAGGCTGTGCTGAATAGGTTGAAAGGTTGTGGGAACATGTTCTGGCACACCCTTGTGCTGTGGAGAGATACACAACGAGGGGGAAGGGGAGAGAGCATTTCAGAGGGCCCGAGCAAAGGAGAATATACTCTTGTTTCCACATAAACTCTCTTCTCTCTTTCACTCAGCATCATTTTGCTTCCTGGAGCAGAAATAATTTCCATTAGTCATTCAGGGTAACACGTTTCTAATGCATACAATGTGGAAATGTCTCAGCAGCAAATCTATGGCCCAGTTCAGATGCTGGGGAAAAGCTTTAGTATATTACACAATAAAATATTTGTAAACACAGATGACTTGAGTTTAAGAGGAACTTTGGTCAGCTGGAAAAGAAACCAATACAAAATTACAACACAACAATAAATGAGCCAAGTAGGGAACCTGCCTGTGGCTCTTAAAAAACCACCACCATTGCAAGAAAAACCCATGGCCATTGTTGGAGCAGGTAGGAGAGCAGGTACCCCAAGGAAATTAGGATAAAGAGACATTTGGTTGGCTACCTGTGATATATATTAAGAAACAGCCCATAAACCCCAGTCATTGTGCCACAGTTAATATCAAGTTAGCCGCCTTGCTGCCAGACCAGCCAAGGCATGAATACTAATGCTGCCCTCAGCTGCCACAGAAATTGTCTCTTTGCATAAGAGGAACGAAGACCTTTTGTCCTTAACTTGCTTGTGTCAGGACTAAGCCAGGAGCTCCAGCTGCATCTGCAATCAGACAGGCTCTGCTTAGCAGCATTGAACTCGCAGCATTATATTTAAAACTCACTCTTCTCCGCCTCCCAGGGAGAAAATGAAAAGGAAGGCTGCACGCACGCCCTGTGGTAAGGGTGGCCCAAGGTGGTGTCCCTGCTGGGTGCACAGCAAGCAGATAAAGGCACAGGCAGAACGTGCTTTTTTCAGCATTTCAGCTGTGTGAGCACAGTAGGGGACCCACTGTGGGCCCTCTGGGGCAGCAGCAGAGACAGAAGGTGGTGGGAGGGCTGTGCTCGGAGTGGTGGAGGTACAGGGATGCAGGCACAGCCTCAGAGATGTGCTGGGGCCGGGAATGCTACTACGGAATACCCCCGATTCCATGGGGCTACATGTGGCAGGAAAGCAGAGCAGCACAGCTTTGTACAAAACCATAAGCGAGTGGAATTCTTTCTCACTTGGCAGAAAGGTGAGGGGGGCTCTGCCACCAGGAAGCAGGGGCAGCAGCAGGGGTCCCTTCAGCCTTGGATGGGCAGAAGCACATCAACAGCCAAACCAAAGGCTGTGTGACCCAACGCCAGAGCCCTTCTCTGTGTCCCTCTTTCACACTGATATAGCTGGGGGTGCCAAGTCAAGGAAATAAAGAAATTCATTTTCATGGAGAATATTTTTCCTGCTGCCTTCATGCTTGAGAGTATCCTTGCTTTTATGTTATACCACTCCCCCAGCAGTCTCGCATGACTTTCTTGAAGATTCGCCTACGTGGTGGAGTTACTGTAAGGCTGTTTTTAATAGCTGGTTTTTCAGAATAGCTGTTTCTGAACAACCCAGTGCAAACCCGGGCTTATTCTGAAACAAGAAAACCTTATTCCAGTTCATCTTAATACTCTGACAAAACTGACTTCTTTTTAGGATTAGGTTAAATCAAAACAGGTGAAAGAGGACTGTCCACAAAGAGAAGGATCAGGAATAGCCTTCAAATTCACACCCTCTCTTAATCAGAATGAATTGGCAAGCATGGACAACTGTCCCATTGCACAGAGGAAAAAAATAAGAGTATATAGATGTGAGTCTGATACAAAGGTGCAGCATGGGCCTCCCAAGCCTTACTCCTTCTTATAAGCATGTAACAACTGGATGAAGATTAGTTTCTCCTGTCAGTTGCCTGTCTTATGCAATGTACTTTGTTCTTTTACACTTGCGATTGTTTTCCCCCTACTAACTTGTGCAAACATCAGCTTTCTCTTTATCACTCTTCCAGTCCTGCTTCTTCAAACAACTGGATGTGTACAAACAGCCAATTCCTTATGATGTAACGCTTCCAATTTTCACATAATCACCTTGCTGTCAACCACCTTCAGGAACTCGGTCCATTCAAGCAAATAGGAACTCATTGCAGTTATGTCAGTCACAGGATGTTTTCAAGAATCCAAGGGATGTCTTGACCTCAGTATACAAACCGTCATTTCCTCTGCCAGTGAATCCATGAAAATCAGCAGAACAAAAATAACGGTGACACTGAATAATTCAGTAATACACTCTGACAATATCTGCTAAACTTCTGTCAGCACAGCCTACCTTGCTGTTGCTGGAGCTGGCTTTACAGTCCCATGGACTATTATTAGTCTGGTTTTTGGATACTTAACACCTTTGGCAAGCAGAGGAATAGGAGAATAAACTGATATTTTTATCATAATGATGTTACAACTAGAGGGGTAAAACCCCCAACCAAACAGGTTTGTCAGTTTTAGGCAAGTTGATGTAAGAATGATCAGCTCTCCTAGGTCAGCCTTGTCTTTGCTGTTTGGGTTTGTGTCCATCTCCTCCTCTGCCACACTCACAATACAACATGAGAGCACACTTATGAGGCAACCAGGGAGTTACATAATTTATAACCCAAATGAAAAAATCCAGGGATGGCACAGAAGTGGGTGGTTGAAGATACTTTGCCAAAGGATTCAGTCATTCTTCAGAAAAGAGAAGTAAACCCTGAATCTGAGTGAAGTTAAGACACAGAGTGGCTTTGGTGTTAATGTAAGTGGAGCCACTACTGTGTGGCTCTTTAATGTGAGGGAATGAAGCACTTTCTTGGCTGTTTTGGGTTTTGTATGTAGAATCTCTTCAGCTCATGAAAGAGGAGAGCAAGACGTGCTTGTCTCATGTTTGGGCTTTCTACAAATTGGATAAAGGATCTAATGTAATATACATATCTTTAACCCAGACCAAAAAGTGAGTAACCTGAGCGAACAGGCAAAAGACAAATAAATTCAAAAAGTCAGTCTTTTCACAGTATCTCAACTCTAGAGTAATTTATGTACAACTGTAATGGACCTGTAATCATGCAAAGCATTTAAATCAAGATTGAACAACTTCAAAAATAAGAACTGCTGTAGCTTCAGCAGAGTTAAAAATACCATATTGAAAAATTAAGATGGGGTATTCAGAACTTCATTATATGCTTTCTGATCTTGGAGTCTTTGTCTAGCTGCACAAGACTGGAGTAATACGTCTTCCTGCTGTAATTTTAGTCCCTGGAATTTTTCCATAATGCACAAATTAAAATGGAAAGTTAGTTATTCTGATTAGAAAAATACGCATTTCAGACTGAGGCTTAAAATTGAAAGGTTATCATTGATTATAATTTTGCTTTTTCCCTTCTGGGTTCATGCTGACCTCATATCAACTATGCATTATTCTGTAAAACAACTGACGTGAAATGTTTAAGTAATTTTAAAAGAAATTACATATGGACTCTTTCATGTTTGTTTTCCCCTCATCCATGCTTTGCATTGTATTTGGGATTTTGTGCAGTGCAGATGAAGAGCAGTTTGTTATGGGTAAAGCTGTTCTTTGAAGGACAACACATGGACACTGTATAGTAGCAGGATGTATTTTATTTATTGTAGAGTGGGCCATACATAAATCAGAGAGAGGTAAAAACGTGAACCATTGGGTTCTGTGTAGAGAAACAGAGAGTGATAATTTCCACTTGGAAAACTGTTTAGGTCAGCTTCAGGAGGGAAAGAATGAAATTTGATTGTAGTGGACCTGAAGATGAACACCACTTCCCATTTACTGGCAAATAAATATTGGTGATGAAAAACTCTTAATATTTTGACCTTGAGGAGCCTCTTTAAAAGAGTCACACATAAACTCTAGAATACCCAGCTACCAAATCCCTGGCTGAAAAGCATCTATTTCTAAACAAAACTTCTTAAGAAATGATATACCACACACAGACAGCAACTAGAACATTTTTCAATGCCACAATGATGTGTTTTCTGTGTCACCTCAGTAGTTAGTTTACAAGTGTGGACACTCACCATACTGGAGATTTCAACCATGTTCAGTGGCCGCAGAAACAACTGTGCCAGAAGACGACTCAAGCACTCCCTGACCAACAACAAGTGGCCAACTCTACACACCCAGAGGCAGTTTGACAGCACAGTCCCCTTGGTGGCAATGTTGTCCCCACACGCTCACGTCTGTCCCATCCATGGTTTAGGTCTATAACTATCTGCTGAGGCAGGGAACTGAGGCAATTAAATTTTAGGTTTTCTTGGTAGTTAGCTTCCCCAAGGGACTCTTAAGTGAGTGCTGTTCCCAGCAGAAATGCTTGCCCAGGCTTGCTGACCATGCATCTGTACAGATCCTGGGAGTGCCTGCTCAGTTTTGCCCAGCAGGGTTAGCCCCAGTCGCTGTCAAGCTGCCCTTAATCCAAATTCCTTGGCTGCTCAGAGCTGAGCAGGGAGAGGAACAACTTCCAACACAGCAGCAGCAAAAACTATTGGATATAGCACCATCAGAAACTGCTGTGGTCAGTCCCAAATCCCACTTGGGCAGTTAGAGGGTGAACACGGAGGACAGAGACATCAGGAAGCACTACCATCTGCCGGGAAAAACCTGTAAGATACTTAAGGTGGGATTTACATACATATATAGGATTTGGGAATAATACCTTAAAAGGCTTAATTTGATTATAAAACATGGAGGTCAGAGTTTGTGTAAATCCTTTAGAAGGAAAGAAAATTCAGAGGTATAGCTTGCTGGCCCAAAACAATTCAAAGCAGTTCTCTGAATGCTTATTTTATCGAGCTTCTCAGGCAAAGACAGCACTGGGTACCTTGAACCACCTGACATACGATTTGTATCAGCAATTTTTACATGCTTTTGCAATTTTGATTTTATCACAATAAGGTAAAGGCAGTTGGACATAAAAAATCTATGTTTCAGTTAATTCTCCTAGAGTCTGAACCACGTTGACACCAGCTTCAGATGAAAAAAAATTAATGCCTGGTGGTCCATAAAACAAGTTGTTCCGCTAAACAAGTACTGTCTGAAAGAAAATCTCACATCTCCGCAGAATATTATTCATCCAAGTGGTAACCCACTAGTGTATATCATCTCTAGGTAGCCATTTACAAGATATAGGAGATAATGGTTTGGCTGCAGAACATTTCTGGAAGAGGAAAATATTGTGGAAGAGTGGAGAAACATGAAATCCTATTGTTGAAGTGTCTGATGACTCTCATGTACTTCAATAGGGTTCACATCTCCTTATTCTGCAATGTTTTTTTACAAACTGCATGGAAGAATCCTGCATGAAAATCTGGTTATAGGCAAGGCAGGTTGTACCCCACACAGTCGCTATAATAATTAAAATTAGAACAGAATTTAATCCCAAACCTACTTATTTTAGGTTATGTTTCTACAACTTCCATCTACTTCAATATCCAGAAGTAGGTTAAAATTAAACTAGCCGATTTCTTTATATTCCTGTTTTGCCTAAGATACTAGATCTATTCAGATAATCACTTTTTAAAAATCCATTTTTTTAAGAAGAATTATTCAAAAACGCCTGAAGCACTACATTGCCTTTCATAGGATGATGGCCTGTAACTCAGTAAACAAGAGAAAGCTGTTCTGGCCCCTATTTGTACCCGAGTGCTTCTGCTAAAAGATGCAACATGATAATAACTACTTTTCTTTCTTTAAAAAAAAGCACACTACACATCTACTTTTGCTTTGTAGCTGTAACAGACCTTTCACAAAAGCCATTTTCTCTCAAGTAATTTATTTCCTTGCAAAATACAATCTAGCACATAAAATACAGACCAGCATGTTTCCTTCTAATCTCTTTCAGCTACCATGCTTTTCAATGTTACTGTGAAGTAGGTGTTAAAATTTAAGATAGAAAACATAAGTTAGTGGGATCATATCCCCTTCAAATACCTCAATTCTTCTGCAGTGGAAAAACTTAATAGAGATTCAGAGGATTTGATTGGTTTTGAAGTTCACAGGAACCATTACACCAGAAAACAGCCAACCTAAGATGAGGATCTTCTAGTAGAAGATCCTACTTCTACTAAAAAATCCTGGGGAAAGCATGGCTGAGGAATTAGTGTCATTAGCCAGCAGGACAGTGATCTCATTTCAGTGACCTTGTTCTATCAGCATCAGGGACAACTCACAATGGCAAAGCATTTAATATTAGTATGTAAACGCTCTCAAGTGCTTTCTAAAACGTCAGTTGCCTCTCCTCCAATTTACAGGGTATTATTTTGTAACTACTGTGTTATAAAACTGTTATGCAGCTATGTTATAAGCAGTTACCAATGCCTTTGGTACAGGCTGAACCTGTGAGAGCTGACTGGCAATGGCTGTTATGGGATGCCTGTTTAGGACAGATCAAATGAATTCTTTTAACACACCTTGCCAGTATTTCATTTCAGAGAAGTGATAAACTTGTGGTCTTAAGAGCTGTAGTGCTGATGGTTCAAGAGGCAGCTAAGTAGGTAAATACAGCAGTTTCCAGAGTGGGAGAAGAAAGGGGACAGCAAGGGGAGTACAGGCATTATGTACTTGATTATACTTTGTCTCTTCTTACACCATAGTCACCATCAGATGGACATAGGGTATTTAAAAGCTTTTTAGATTTAATTAACACATTGCTAACTTCCCTGCTGGAAGCAGGCAGTCATTGTAGTACTAGAGGAATAACTGCATAAATGCCATTTGGCATGAAGACGCTCAGCTGTACCTCCAGGAAGTTTCTGTACACACATTCCAACACTTACTTT
This sequence comes from Pachycephala philippinensis, assembly GCA_013397055.1. Lineage (NCBI taxonomy): Eukaryota > Metazoa > Chordata > Aves > Passeriformes > Pachycephala > Pachycephala philippinensis. The sequence continues at coordinate 159,425 of VWZT01007072.1, read as the reverse complement.
TCAGGAGGGTGTAATACTTTACACACTACTCTTAGGCAGAGGCAGTTTCAATGGCAGATCAGTAACATAAACTGACAAGCTCTATGTGCCTGTCAACAATACACAGCAGAGCTGTTGCTGTCTTTGGACTAGAACAGTTGCCACATAAAAAATACTATGCATATAAAAAAAATACATACTCTAAGTCAGAAAGAGACCATGAGTAAGTATTGTGTAGAATTTACACACTCAGCTCACTTCAACTGTTAACACCTTTAAAAACAGGAAGACTAAAACCTCAAGTCTGAAGTTCTGACAACAAATTGTGTAATCCTGGTGCATCATTGTTGACATTAAGTCTGGTCTTGATACCTCAGTGTCAACATCCCTCAGGTGCAACCACTGCATGCTGCTTCAGTCCTTCTGTGGCTTTCTGTGGAAGTATGTGCAGATCTTCCTCATGGAAACTGAAGTGGCTGCAGCCTAGCAAGAAATAAAACCAAAACATGAAACACTTCTAGGCTAACAGTTCATAGGCTGTAGGAGTCTCAAAGTCTCCCCTCCATCATTGTTCCAGTTTGCTCGGCTTCCCAACTAAGAGAGTAAATGAAAGGTTCTTTACTACAATCTGTCTCACAGATAAGAGGCTTAGTACCTACAGGAAACGCTGTCTAAATCCTAGGGTTATTCCACTGCCATAAGAAATGCACTCCAGCTGCAGCTTCAGCTTCCCTACAGCAGATAAGAGAGCTGCAGATTTCCAAGATACAGCAAATTCAAGGAATGCTGTTGTGTATTCCTGGCATCTCCTCAGGCTATGAGAACAACACAGGAGCATCCCAAAATCTGAACCAGAGCATACTGGGCAGGAAAGGTAATTGTTCTATAGTAATCTCCCTCCAGGGCAAATCTCTCTGTCTTGTGTTTAAACACATACAGCATAAAGCACAAGTAAGTTGTAGGTTTCCTATAGCCAAGATTTCTTGGTACAACCACAACATGAAGAGTCCAGCTGCTATGAATAACTTAAGGAATTGTGGCTTGCCCAGGTCATATCTGATAGAAGTGTTGGAAGAGATGAAATCAGGTAAGAAATGAGATAAGCCTCAATGATGGAAAGAACTTCTAGCATCAGATACTCAATTGAGAGTACAACTAAAATTTGATGATTGAAAATTTACCTAACATTTACTGAAATAAGACTCAGTCAAAGACACTGAAGGACTTGGGAGTCCAGTTTCAGAGACAGGTAAATTTTGGTTTGTTTTAAAAAAAGTAATTGTAATTTCCTAGTTAAACCCTCATGCCAACATTTTTAGCTGCTTTATAAGCTTAACTTTAATTTCAGATCTTAGGATGAGCTCCATGCCAGGCTTCCTGTACACCAAAAGCAGGATGATGTAGTCAAGTCCTGTCCCCTCATTCTTGCACAACTCTTGTTTTCTGCTAGTTTTCCACTGAAGGAACTGAAGGCATTATTTAATGCCCCACAGTTTTAACATGGGTAACAAATTCTTTTGCTACCTGAGCTGGAAGAGAATTTAGCTCTTTCTTCCAATGCTTAAGTGGCTTTCTAGTAATATTAACAGGCAGATGTGATGGTGAACACATAAACAGGAGATCTGCCAGGAAAGCTGTTGGCATTATTGTGCCTCTCAGACTAGAGCTGTATTTAAGATGACGGCTACATCCTTCAAACATCCAGCTGGGAGTTGCAAGCATCTCTGAGCTCCTGTGTGCCTTAAGTCCCTTGAAAATGAAGGACACATCATAAAAATTCTGTTCCTGCGTGGAGGGGATTAGCAGATAACAGCATTAATGTATCTGGCTTATTAGGCCAGAAATCATCCCTTTTGTCCATAGTCAAAGGGATCAGATAATTCTTTGTGTCTGAGCAGTAGAGAACAAACAAGGGGAGAGTGGCAGCTAGGGATAACTTCTTTCAGGACAATGCTGTTGGCTGCCCTACTTACAGTTTTCGGTGAAGTGGCCACTGCCACAGACTCTTGTCTTTTGGCACCAGGACTGCAGGATGACAGGGGGCTGTTTGAGGTGCTCTGGCTGCCAGGTCTGCCAGTCCGTATCTTCTCTCCCAGAGCAGACAACCAATTTTTTCTTTCAGGAGAACTGTTCTCTTTATCTACTACCTCGGTGTCTTTCCCACGTGGAGATCTGAAAAGGTGGGGGGAAGTTTGAATGCCTGATGGATTAATACGGCTTCCAGAAAGGGAAGGCTCTTTTGGGCTATGGCTGGAGCCTTCGTGGTCGTTACCCAAGTCAGCCAGGCTGAGAGAGTCTTCATCAGAAGCTTTTTGGTCTGGAACCAAGTGACATAAATTCAGCTTGGATTTCTTAGCTGCGTGGTCCAGCTCAGTCACACAGCTACAGGCCTGCAGACACTTTTGCCCCCCATCACCCTCCTTGCTGCAGTCAAGCCTTCTCTTGGCACGCTTTTCAAACTGTGGGTGTGGGACTTTAGGAGGGCAAGCGGCTTCCAGGAGACCCTGGGTGACTTCTGCCAGGGCTTTTCTAGGAGAAGGAGCCTTTTTCTCCACTTCTGGAGGAGAAGAGCACGGGGTCCTTGTAACCCAATGTTTGATGGACATTTTGGAGGAAGATATCGGTTTGGGAGAGGCACACGGGCTGGCTCCAGGTGGCTTGGCTGGCGTGGAGGCTGTGGTGGTCGGGGTTTTGAGAGCGACCGTTGGAGTGTTGGTTGGCAACGGAAGGTCTCCGGAGTACATGGGAGCACAGGCAGCGGGCCGCGGCGAGGAAATGCCCGTGCTGCCCGCTGTCAAGGCCTTGGCAGGAGTGCTCTGTGGGCTGGCTGGTGGCCCTAAGAGGGGAGAAATAAGTAGTCTGATGAGGAACACAGAACTGCAGATAAAGGAGAGTCCTTTTAAAAACACCCTTTCCAACTAGGAGATGAATCAGTGCTGACCCTGTGCCTCAGACTTACCCTTTTGAACTAAGAAGTTGTATAAATCCCTCTGGTTTCAGTTAAACTAGAACAAGTCCTTTATTAAATCCTGTATCACACTGTTAAAGTATAATACAGTACATTTTTGTAATGTCTGACATCTATCCCTTCTGTAATGAGCTCTCTTACATGAGCTACAGCCAAAACGAACAGACACAACAAATCTGGAATCTTCCAAGTTTATCTAGCCTTGCTGGAGCTTTGCATTGGTTCAGTCCAGACAGCTGCCTGGGAAAAAGGCTGATCCCCATCTGCCCTCCATCTTTAACAGCTGCATAACCAAGCTGAGGGACAAAGGTACTGTAAGCCCATCCCACAGCTAATTACAATACCAAGGAAGCCTTACACTGTGATGCCCTACCATGTGAACAATGCTCCTAGCCAGGTGTTACTAGCTGCATATTTTAAAGATGTTTTTTTTAAAGTGTGAGAACAGTGAAGGACATACTTTCATTCTCTTGTCTTTTTGCTGGAGGATTTTCTGCAATGCTGTATTAGAATGGAGACAGTAGATATTTACCACACCCAGGGAAGTGTGAGAAATTCTTCACCTCCTGAACAAGGACTTAAATTCCAAAGGAAATAAAATCTGTCAACAAATTATTCCCAAACAGGTATTTCACAGTGGCTTTTGAGCTCACTAGCCAAGATATAAATGCCTCTGCTTGTAAAAGAGAAGTTCTGAACACTCAGAAAACACCAGTCAGAGGTAGGGACCTCACTAACAACAGTGGGAATCATACATAGCAAAGATCTTGCTCTGCAGCAGTATTAGAAAGGGTTCTTTCATTTTTTTTTTTAATTTTTTTTTTAATTTTTTTTTATTTCCAGCCCACTCCAACAGAGAACACGTTAGTGGGTTTGTAAGATGCCTGCTTTCTCGTTCACCTAACTCACGGTGATGCAATTAAATAGGGTAGTGCCTTAAGTAACTCTGTGCACTTCCACTGCCAGGCACGAGAGCACTACACATTTTGTGTATACCAGGGGTTTAATCCAAGCTCCCCACTCTCAGCACTAGCACTGCACTGTACAGCACTTCATTAGAACAATGAGAAGTCTATTGTGAATAATCTGCCATCTTCTTTACAATGCTGGGCTGCCTCACAAACAACATGTTGAGTGAGCACCTACATGCCTGGTTATACACCATACTAAGCCTCTTCTGATCCTTCCTTTTACTGTATTACCTATCTAGTGTCCAAAATACAAGTACTGCTGCATCAGAACAAAACTGAATAGGATCCCATATTAAAGGATCCCACTACAAATAACTTCAACACAAAAAACAGAGTTCAAGGCTCCTTTCCTGATAGAATATGCTAGTTCATAACAACTTGCTTCAATGTGGACTATGAGAATGTAACTGCCAAGATTTCTTCTCCTAATCTTCGGTTTAATGAGCACTTACAAGACAATAATAACTCAGCTGGGAAATTAGTTGTTCTCAAAAATCTGAGCTCCTAGAGGGAGAAGAAAGTAGCAAGCTCAGCAATTCTTGATCTGTAATGACAAATTCATTCAGCAGAAATATTGCATGACTAGTTGGGTAGGAGCACTCTGAATCCCAAACCAGTCTGAAAGTTATGCTGTGGACACACTGGATAATGGAAAAAGAGTTATCCCGGGAGTAGGATAAGTGTCAATTTGAGATAAAGAATATGAAGATCAGGCTTTCTTTTTCCTAAGTGTTCATGCATTATTCAGTCTTCTACCAAGCCAGTTTCAAGCTGTTTTCATTTGTGCTGCCACTGCACATGGTACAATACTGCAAATACCTGCAGTCAACCTGCATCAGACCAAGGCAGGTTATTTTGGATGTTTCCTACCTTCTCTGCCACAGATCTTCTGGAATGCTATTATCAATCTCCAGATTTAAGAATCACAAATTGTCCATGCACAGGCCTGCTCCAGAAATTTGGTTACACAAAACCACAGAGAAAGTAGTACAACTTAAAGAAACCACAAAAGTAATCGCCAAAGAAAAGGAAACTCTGCTTGCTACACTTCGTGATATAGGTCAACAATCAATACACAACCTCAATCTCATAATTTGTCCCACAGAAATGGGTGGGGAACTACCTAGATTCATCCCAGCAGGTCTGAAATAGTACTCTGCTTGGCAGCTCTGAATCAGTCTCTGCAGATAACTCCTATATTCTAACAGCACGTGTTTTGTGTTCAAGAGCCAAGGTCAGCAGGAAGCCTGCTGTTGTGTTTGCAGTGTCTGTGTACTTCCTCTTCCCTCCTGTGTTACTTTAATGCAGCAAGAGCAAGGAGAAATAAGTATTTTTTCTGGTTTTATTGTCAAACCTGACTAAAGTTTTAGTGTATAAGATACTTTAGATTTCACGTTTCTGGTCTAGACCTATGTTTACTTCTGTTTTTCTGAAACTGGTACACGAAGGGATTTTTGAGCCCTCTCTGAGGAAGAGTGTGTGCACACACAAAACAATTACCAGCTATGGAGTGGACCTGGCACCCTCCCTCCTATTGTCCTGCAAACTTCCTGCTAGACTTGTTACTCACTGGCGAAAGGTTAGAGGTAATGTTATCCCATTAGTGGGATTTGGAGACCTTCAGCCTTTATTTGTGTTAGCCAAGATGAAATTCATCTGGAGGGTGGCTCGAAAAGATAGGTGGAACGCAGGAAGTCACAGCAGCAGCTGCTGGGAAGCTATTGTATTCTTAGTTTCAGAGCTACTCTGCAGAGAAGCTCTTCTTTACTTTGGGGGGAGGGCAGTTCTTCTTTCACCTACTCTACTGCAACAAAATGCAGGTTTCAGACAAACTAAAGTAGTATTATGATCAGGGTTCCTTTGTTCTGGTCTAGGGTACTACCTGCTTAGTGACCACCTTCTCTACAGAGCCCACACCTGCTTGCTAGCTCAGAGCATGCTGCACACCTTGTCTGAGTGCCCAGGCTTTGTAGAAAGGTACCGCATTTGTTCACTAGCCTTAACACATGAATAGATAATTATTTCTGGGATATTACAATCATCACAGTTGTCCACATGTTTTTTTGAAGTACTTTCACTAAACAGCATTTGGCTGTATATGGTCAGTACCACTGACTGAAGATGAAGAAAGAGACACAATACTGGTAACTGCACCTGGAAAATAAATCTGAGCACAATTCAACTATGGGCAAACAGTTCAGAATTCCAAGGCTGTGTATGTGCTGTCAGCCCTTTCCAGCAAACTGGGAAAAGCATATGATCTTACTGCTCCCAGTTATTATTTGATAGAAAGAAAGAAAAAGTTTGAGTTTTTGCTACAGTGACATCTCCTTTGGCTGTTCAGTTATCGAACCCTGCTGAAACTCACTTGGGTTCTGGCTGCCCAACAAGCTGTATCAATGAATATTGCAGTCTGGCCATACAGACTTTGCCATACTTGTAAGCTATTTCAGCCAGCTTGTCCTGTTGATGGCAGAAGTATTTACAAGTAGAAGTGCTTGTCTGGCTATATGAGTTATTGCTTAATATGACAAAAACGTCAGAAGGCTAATAAAACAAGCCAAAGGCTTTTGTTGGTACAGAGAACAGACAAAATTCAGCAGCCATGTTGCAGAGCAAGATAGCTCAGGGGCCTTACCTGCTCCATGTTGTTCTTCTGGTTTCCTCTGAGTGACCCAGCCCACCAAGTTGGCTTTTCTGGATACTGATTTCTCCTCCTCAGGACAACGCCGTAAGCGCCAAATCCTCACAGTGTTGTCATCAGAGCACGTGGCAATCTACAGTATAAATTTGTGTGTTAGAGCAACCAGGGCACATCCTGTGGATCACTGGGTGAGTGAACAGAACAGCTACACCCAACACACCATGCCAATATGAATGATGGTGAAGCTTGGCTGAAGGGGTACAAGATGGACCATTAAACAATGAAAATAACCCAACTCTGTTTCATTACTTCACCAGGCAGCAGTATTTGCTTTAAAGCATCCACGTCTTTCTGCCATAGAAATCTCAGTCACCACCAACCATTTGCCTCACACGGCTGTGTAAGAGACACTGGTCTGCTCAGGAAAGGTCACGGCACATTTTGAGGTTTTGATGCCTGAAGAGGCCAACCTAGAAACAGAGACTAGACAGGAGTAAGGGAATAAAGGTGGATATTTATTTGAAAGGCCTTCAGAGGTACACCTGGGCCGGCCAAAGGCTACACCCAAGATGAACAACAACTCACGAGTTCTTCACACTTTCATAGGTTTGGTCCATTTGCATATCAGCATAATTTTACCAATTAAACTTTAGCTAATGATGTAATCTTCCCTCAGCTTGCTGCCCTTCTCAAGATGCTTGTTTACACATTTTGGACCTAGGACGGGCTGGGTGTCCTTGGAGAGCAGGCCTGGAGAGGTTTTGTTATGTCTATCTTAGCATGAGAGAACAGCAGCTCACAGGCTACAGGACACTTCAGAGTTACACACTAGGAACACAGAATTTGAAAAATATAAAATCTAAAACGTAAGGCATCAGTTTCAATCTCTTGGTAGACAAAAGCAGCCTTGCTCCTTTTTGCAACTACATCTTGATCTGCCTCTGTTGCTGAGGACATCTTCTGCATGGGGACAAACATTTGCAACACAGCGAGAAGGTGACATTGGAAGGCTGTTGCACGAGCTGTGCTATCTCTTCAGAGTCAGATGTCAGCAGTATCTGGCAGAGAACCCTGCCAGAACTGTGCCAGGAACACTGGTCTAGAGCCCTGCCGCAGCATCACGCGCTCCAAAACGATCTCTGGAATCCGGACCGAACGAGCAGCACCCATCTAGCCCACATTTTATGGCCTTGTTCAGGCAGACTAGCTGGTGACTCAACAGGAAATCAGTAGAAAGAAAAAGGAAATGCTGTGGTGAAAGTTCATAGCAATCTGAATGGGAAAGTGTCTCTACTCCGACCTTTGTCACACCAATGTTGTCCCTACAGAAAGCAACCTTGCCTCTCAGATCACACCAAGAAGCTTCCTGACCTGTCTTACCACCACATTTTCCATTTTTCTTCATGCTTTGGCATCTGAACAATGGCTGACTATTTCTTCCCTGTGTCAGAAACAGTTTGAAAGGCTGAATTGGTCTGCATTTCCAACACATCACGATCAGGGTGCTGGGCTACCTCTAGATCACAGATTTCATCTGAAATGCCAGTTCTCATGTTGTGCCTCTTACGAAGCTAGAACAATTCCTCATGTTTGCCTGCAAGACTCCCACCCTCCTAAACTGTAATGCTTTTCTGAAGCCTTGGTGCTGCCATGCAAGCCAGGGAAAGCAGCTGACCTCTTTATCATTGTGGGGTAGAAGAAACTCATAGGACACTGTTCAGGATTTTTCAGGGTTATTTCTAGTTTTGAGCTAGGCCAAACATTTGAACCAACTTCCTACTTCAGTTGTTTTCCTTTTAGTGATAAAAGGAAACCTGGTGCATAACTACTGACCCAATTTCACTGGAGGCTCTTTTCGCCATAAAAACAGCTCAGATTTTGAAAAGAGGTCACAATGAAAAGAGTCCATATGGTTTTTAAAGGGCATTCAGAACTTCTTGCTACTCTGTACAAGACTAGCAGATGTATCAATAGTCAGAGGGAAAGGAAGATGAGAATATGGAACAACAAAACAAGCCTTTGGCTTCTGAAAGCCCTGATTACATGATTTCATTGTTTTGTCTCTTATAGGTAGTATCAAGCTCTCATCAGGAGAAGTCTTTGTTGATTGACAATTTCTTAGGACTTCTCAAATAGCCTAAATTACCTGAAAATAATAAAAAGGTTTTGATACATTGTGCTAATGTGACAAGGTTGGATTACTGTCCCCTAAATGAACATTTTTAGAAATAATCGACTAAAAATTTCCTCCCAAAACAACAAATGCTGCCACCATTTTGAAAAGCAGATGTTGTCACATTACATCTATTGTTTCACAATAAAGACCATTTTGCAGAAGACAAACCTTAGTGAAGTCTGAAGGACACCAAGCAATGGAGGTAACTTCTTGAGAGTGACCAAGGAGTACCCGTGGAGGAAGGCTGGGCTCAGAAACCTTAAAAATTCCATAGAAAGACAAGCAAACAGTCAGGAGGCACGCAGCCTAATATATACCTCTAACAAAAGACCCCATATGCCACCTGGGAAACATGGGGATAACTTCCCATCTTTCTTGTATGAAATGCATAAATCAAATGCTTTCAGCCTGTCATCATGAGGCAACAACTGAGGAAGCAGCAGTTCATGGAAACACTTGTTCAATTCCTGCTACATACAGGAATTCTGCCTCCAGAGCTGTCAGCCCAAAACATGACACAAACATTTTAAATACCTCTACCTGTTCCAGGTATGATGCTTCAATGTTGGGAGGCTCATATTTTGAATCAGGTTAGGCAAATAGATTCTGCTGCCATTTTACAAATGTCCCAATCGCAGGTCAATGGTTTATTAAAAAAATTAAACCACTGCCAATAAAATCCCATAGATGAACCTTCACTGGCTTCAGGACTGGCACTTGTGCAACTGCCAAGTGCCTGTTCCTCCTCCAACCAGTCAGCTGGACCAGAGACCCTCTTAAGAGTCATAAAATAGTTCTCTAAACTATCCACATTCATTCAACTGATCTCCATTTCTCTCACACTCTTCATAAACATCTTTCTCCTCCTGTTCTGCAGTATTGCTGCTTATCTTCCACTCCAGCTCCTGTAAGTGACAGACAGAGCTGAAGCCAGCTTTAAGTGGCCCAAAGAAGAAAACATGACATGAACACACACACACACAGAGATTCTGTCCAAGTTTTGCTTGCTTTCAGCAGGCAATCCTTTCTGGAGCCGTGACTCACCATCATTGATGTGACATTATAAGGGAGACGTATCAAGGGGATTTGCATAAATGACTAAGGGAATGAACAGATCCTTTACTATGTGGGAAAAGGAGTAGACATTACATATAAGTTTCAAAGGAAGATGGAAGACTTTGGGGAAGGCTTCTGATTTACACACATTTTTCTCTTGTGGATCATCTCCGACAACAGCCTGGAAAACTGCAGCTGAATATCCAGCTTCAGAACTTAAGTTGTTCTGATACAAACAGGTTCATCTTAACGGGACCATTTTTTTTCCCCTGGCATGATAGAGGCAATCATTTGACTAAATATCCACTAAATGCCTTGGTCAGAGCATTCCCTTCACTGCCAAAACATGCAATACCATGGAAACTAAATCCCTATTTAGGGAATAAACAACAAATCTTGGTGCAGAGAACACCTTCCCTTCCAGTTAATAGCAGTCTTGCTATTATACACTTGTAACAGACACAACAGTGGTCCAGTACCCACTGACTGCTGGAAAGAAAGCAGAGGAAGGGAATTAGTCTTTCTAGGACATGGTGGTTTTACGCTATAGTAGTGTAAATTAAATCAACTACACCCAATTTATATTACTGTGAAGTAAAGAGTGCAGAGTTATGGTTGTGTCCACTCCATTTGGCAGAAGACTGTCGGCCAGTCTGCACGCATTAAGTCAGGATCAGCCACAGCACAGGCTGCTTTTTGTGCCTGAATTGACAGGATATTGTTGGGGAAGTGAGGCCTATTGTGGAAAGGTTAAAAAGAGAAACCTAGGAAATGAGACTTTTTTTAGTTACTCTCCTCACTGGGAACAGCTGTTACATCCATCTTCAAGAGGCAGCATAAAATGGTGTCTGTGGTTTTGTGCACTCTGATACAGAAGCACGTACATTCCAGGGCTGGGACAGACCAAAGTGCAACTTGATATGGTTTCCTGGGAGTGATCCACATCAAAGGATTGAAAGAACAATGGAAGTACATGTCTACAAATGGTATTTTTTTATTACCAGGAAGGTACCTCAGATAGGTACCATCTTTGTTGAGAAAAACCTCTCTGCTCTTCAGCTTTTATAATCTTATAGTTGTTCAAGAGTGAGAGTTCATTAATCAATGAACTTCTAATTAAAAAAATAAAAACCAAACCCAACACAATAAAGGAAGTGTTCATTGCCTGGAAGTGACTTACGTATGAAAACAGACTGAAACAGCATCCTTATCAGCAATAACTTCTATTCACAGTGTTCCTCACCCAAACACAAACTTAGCACTGATGCTAAAGTTTCTCAAAGAAATTATCTAAGCAGAAAAGGTCTTCCTCTGCCTTTCATTCCTCTCTAGATACAGAAAGAGCTCTTCACTAAGGTCCTTAAAACATTACCTTTTAACTGCAACTTCCAACATCTAACATGTTTTTTTTTTCACAGCATAGTAAGAGCTCATGCCATGAAGATACATATGTTTCAGAGTCAAATCTGGCAACATTTAAATTAAGAAGCCTCTGTAGATGACAGATATTGAAAGAGACAAACTCACTGGAAGTCCCACTTTCTAATATGAGTATGGGATTAAAATAAAAGTAATCATCTGATGATTTATTTTATAAATATGCAATACGATCTGTCACTCATATGCGATAGCAACAGAACCCTTCTGTACATGAATGCATCCTAAATGTGCTTAAATTTTGAGATATAATGACATCCTTGAATGCTCTCAACTGAGTCCCAGCCTGTGTTCCAAGAAAGTATCAAAACACATGAATGCAGAGTGTGCAACTCAAGTTAGCACAGGCATTTTTGCTGAACTTGCACAGAACAGGAGGAAGGTTAAAATTACACCACTTGGCATAGAAGTCATGCTACCACACTCCTGCCTCTACTGAGTGAGCAACCCAGCTGCTTACAAGTGTTCTCCAAATTAAAGAGGCTACATGCTCAAACCACAACCTGAGCAGGCTGACCCTCTCCTCTGAGAAGTTTGAATTTTACTTTCAAACTCACTGTGAAATGGATACATAAGTCAGCTTTCCCTAAAAATTATCCCAAACCTGAAATAGGCAGTCACCTGTGGTTTCTGTCTATTCTACCTCAGTAAGTCTACTCTGTTCCCATTTGGGGAACATGGAGAACAGACCTCAAAGCATGCCTTATTCTGAGGTGCCTGCTATTATCTTGGTGACATTTGCATTTCCTACACGTCACTGCAAGATGTTGAGTGATGAAGCCTCTCAGCTGTCACACAATGCTTTGGAATTTTGCTGAAGGCTCTTGCTATAATACAAAAGCTTTAACAACTGTAAGTTAAGCACGAGAAAAAGCTATGGCTGAAGCAGGAGCTGGAAAAGGGACAGGTGGAGGGAAAGAGTGCTCTTTAAAACAATTAAACTTTTAGGTTTCTGCTAATGTGCTCCACTGCTAAATACAAACCGAGAACTGTCTGTCTACTTGTCATAGCTGCCTGAATCAACAGGACTGAAAGAGGATTTTAATGCCCATTAAAACCTGATTAAGAACAGCACTTGCAATAAGCAGCAGTGATGAGAGACGTACTGATGGCAGGAGGCTAGCTCTGTTTTACATTAAACAATTACATCAAGCCTTGACAGCAACATACACACTCCAGGCAAAACGTGCCAGGAGCTAACCCCGTGCTGCTTTGGGAGCAAGGAGTGTTCTATGTGAAGATGAAAAGCAAAAGCAGCTCTAAGCTGCATGCTTGGGTCTCCCCCCATTGCCTCACCTTCCAGATGTATGCGTTGCAGTCACTCGAGCCACTGACCAGGAATTGGTCATCTGGGCTGGTGCTGGATTTGATGTAAAAGGTTGAATTCTGGTGTCCACTGAAAACAGCCACTGTGAAAAGAAAATAAGAAGATAAATAAAAGCCCCACTCAATGCACAGCCCTGCAGTCAGTTGTGCAAGGAGGGCTGATCTTACTGGCTTTTCCTGCCTAGCCACATATCCTTTGGAGAAAGTGGTTGCACTGCTCCCTTGCTCTGGGGCTCGGGGAGCAGGAAGTTTTTATTATTCAACTGGAGCCCTTCAGGCTTCCCAAACAAAGCAATGGTAATTTCATTAAAGCTCTGGCTTGACCCATATCACAAATAGGCTCAGCCATCACCTGGGCTGCCCCCCTACTCTGGTTCAGGTTCCTTGTATCTTCCTCCCTCAGCTGCCATCACCAGTTCTGTATATCAACAAGGGCAGTCCTGCAGCAGGGGCCTTCTTCCACACAGGTGGCAACAAAGGCACTGGCTGCTCCCTCCTCCCACTGCCAGCAGCTTTATTTCCTCAAAAAAACTTGCATTTGGTCAGTCATGCTCTCCTGTATTTAAAGCCTCAGTAGTGTTTGCTAAAGCCTTGAAACCATCACCCCAAACAGCTGACATTCCCCCTAGCACAAGGGCCTTCAGCTGGCATGAGAGCCGAGTGTGGATCTGGAGTGCTTGGCTGCACCACGTCCTGTCCTCTCGTGGGGCACAAAGGACAAGTTTCCCAGTGTAGGCCCAGGCTGGGCTGGCACCCTCTCCTCCAGCCCTGTTTTAGTGGCTCTCGCAAAGGAAACAATCCACAGACCAGAGGACACGTGCCTGCCTTCGGTGGCCTTTGAAGAGTTGCGAGACCCCAAAATACCGTTAGAATTTTTTTGCCCACAGCTCTCCCAGTGCAGCGGCCACCAGACAGTGAATCCCTTCCTAAACCAGGCAGCAAGTGCTGTTCCAGGATTTCCTGACTAACTAAAGCTGCCTCAGGATGAGAGCAGCTGCGGCCGCGGTGAGGGCGAAGAGAGCGTGGCACAAGGGCGGGCAGACGCTGCCCTCTGCGGGAGCTGCTGCGCTCCAAGGAGCCACACCACAAGAGCTCCGTCCAGCTGGAGCAATGGAGACTGCTCACCTCGGCTGCACACACAAGGCAAGAGCTCCATGAGGAGGCCAAAACCTCGGCTGCACACACAAGGCAAGAGCTCCATGAGGAGGCCAAAACCTCGGCTGCACACACAAGGAAAGAGCTCCATGAGGAGGCCAAAACCTCGGCTGCACACACAAGGAAAGAGCTCCATGAGGAGGCTGAGGGGTGCGTTGGCAAGGGCCAGCTCCTGTGAGGGGACAGGCCGGGCAGCCCATTCCCACAAAGCAGCCGGCGGTGGCACGTGGGGTTAGCCTCAACAAGCAAGCTATTAATATTTACTACTTGCAGCACTTCTCCGCTCTGGAAGCATTCCCACCCACCAGACTGCCTTCCTGAAGAGCAGACAGAAGGACACATTGTTCATTTAATTTCAGTTAACTGAGAGACTGAGAAAAGGCAATGGAAAATAAATTATGTGTCTGGCTGGAATGCATCTAATAAGTTCTGCCACTTTCTGGGAAGTGGCCACTGGCCTATGACAAAGCAGCTTCGTGCACCAAAGGCTCTGGGCCATCTTGTGCATGTAAAGGTCACAGATGCAGAGCTGAAAGAATCTGAAAGGCTGAAGCATCTCAATATGCTGGGGATCCTTTCTCCCAGAAAGTGTGGTAGAAGTTAAATTTAAAAAGACACCTTAAAATATCTGAATACAACTTATCAGGTGATCACTTTCAATGGATTCATATCTAGAAGTCTGACAAATCAGTGACTGCCAGTAAGCAGAAGATTCAAACTGGCTTTAGGCTGGACAGTAGCCATTCCTCACCGGATAATGAGAGCTAACATGCAAACGACCATCAGTATCTGTCTGGGTGAACCAGTATCTGCATTCATAAAAGTTCTTGTGCTATTAATTTTATGTGGATGGCTTAACATAAAATGTGGATCTCTCCTGCATAGCTTTAGTGATAACAGCATGGAATAGGTTTCCTTTAAGTGTTGAACTTGGTCCCTGTCTCTCTATGTCAGAAGGACAAACTCGCTTTTCTGCACTCTGTAACATCAGGTTCTTTGCAGCTAGTTCCACAGATATCATGCTTACCTGGAGTGGTCCTTAAACTTGTCATATTGAACATGTAGATACTGTCATCAGTGCAGTTAGCAAACAGATTAGCACCAGTGGAATCCAAAACCAGGCTAGAATATCCTACAAAGAGAGAAGTTCTTCTTAAGAAGAAAAATTTGGAAAAGAGATGTTCTCAAAGAAATGTCCAGAGAAGGAAATTTGGAAAGAATCTGTAACATGTATGCGATTGTCATGGTAAGGTTTCTGTGTTTGACAGAGCACTTGGTGAAGAAGAAATGTTTCTAGAATAACATCTGCATTTTCTCATGAGGATTCAGGGTGGTATTTAGAAAGGAATTGCACCTTCAGAGCAGGCAAGTGATTTATCTGATAGTTTCAAACAGATAACAGAAACAACCAATTGTAGAAGTGGAGGCCACAAATAAAGAGAAACTCCCATGCTTTTGTAGAATAAACCATCATCTGATTTTCTAGTGATTCAGGTTCAAGAAAAATCTTTCCCTGCAGGCAAATTACTTCACAACCGCCTCCTCGAGGATTTCCCTCACGTTCCTGGGACTGACACTGACCATTACTATGTTGATTAGACAAATCATCAGGAATTACTGTGTTGCATCAGAGCATTGTAAGGCATTAAAGGTACAAAGAAGACAGAGAAACATGAACAAGTGTGCTATTGTTTTTGATAACAGTTTCAAGAGGTGATAATATAAAAACCCACTCCAGTCTGTTGTCTTTGCAAGCTACAATGCAAAGGAAGTTCAATCTGAATTTCACTCATGTATCAAAGTGACCAGCTAAATTGCTTATCAAGAGCTCTACTGCTCCTCATCTCTGTTTAAGAAAATGGACTGCTGAAGCTTTTGCAAGTTTTTATCATTGGTGCAGTGATACAAAAGTTGGGCATATTCGTTCTTCAACTGGAAAATTTGGTATTGGCAATCAAAATACCCTTGCAGAGTTTGCCAGTCTGATCAACAATTGGCTATAAAGATGAGAAATGTCACTTGCCGTACTTCTCTAAATTCACTCTGCACTCTAAGAAATCCATGTCCAGTGCCTTACCAAGCTTGCGAGTGCTGGTTCCAGGGTAGCAGAAAGACCTGACGGGCATCGGGTCCTGACGGAAAGTGGTGTAGTTCCTGCGCAAGTCCCACACTTTGATCACACTGGAATAGAAAAGCACGAGTGTCTTCAGCTTCCAAATTGCCCTTGCCATGCTGATAAAGCCTTTTAA
The DNA here is from genome assembly GCA_013397055.1 of Pachycephala philippinensis. NCBI lineage: Eukaryota > Metazoa > Chordata > Aves > Passeriformes > Pachycephala > Pachycephala philippinensis. Next base: position 143,464 of record VWZT01007072.1, on the reverse strand, counting down.
GAGCACAGGAATTCAGGTAGCTCATGACTGAGGAGTGTCCAGTGCTAACAAGACAGTAACTGAGCAGAGACAGGGCAGAGCCATGCTGAAAGCAAAACAATTTCTCTGCTGGCCATGGGTGAGGAGGCAGCACTGCCTTCTGTAACTAACACAAGATAGAATAAGAGCCTACAAGCCAACTTCCTCCAACTAGTAAAAGGAAATACAAGGATGCCTTTATGTTTCTGACAAGTAGTTTTAGTTCATAGTTTTAAAAACCAAGTCTTCCAATTTTTTTCCTTGCTCTTTGGGAACAAGTCTCTGTCACAAACCATAGGCAGGAGAGTCAATCTTATCTGCCTCAGAAAGGCTCTGACCACATGGAACCTGCTAAAGAATGGAGTCTGAGAGGGTTGTTTCCATGCTAATCAATAAGACAGTTTGCTTGAGCTCCAAGATGCTGCAATGCTGGATCTGGCACCTAAGAGAATGCATCTTTTGTAACTCAAAGCAACATTTTCTCAGGCATGCCTACACATATCCAGGCCCTGACCACCCACTCACATCCAAAAAGGCTGTCTAACAATAGTCCGTCTGTGTGTGGTCTCATAGGTCCACGAGAAGAGAGATTGGAATGGCTCTCATTCTGCCCCATAGCTAAGACACTAAAATGAGCATTTACCACATATGCACAATTCGTCCAGTGCTGCAAGCTCCAGTAAGGAAGTAAAGCCAACGCAAGCTGGCAGCGTAGCTGTTGGTTCCACCTAGCAGTAACTCTAGCCTTGTTGGCCACTGAGTGATCTTACAGAGAAAATGTCTCTATCTTTTTATGCCACTGAGCACACAGAATAGACAGGAAAGCAGGCATCCTCCCTCCTTACCCATCAACAGCTCCTGCAGAGATAAGAGTATGCTCATCCTGAAGCAGCACCACAGTTACACTCTGCTGGAAATCCTTAAAAAGAAAAGAAAAAAGAACTTTATTTTCTTTTCAGGTCAGCAAGATCTTGCTGCTTAGTTCAAGGCCATGTGAATGCAGGGAAAACCTCCTCCTAGCCAGGCAGGAGAAACATTTGATGTCATTTAGGACACAACAATCCTTTGAACACTCCCACCAGTGAAATTGCCACTGAGAGATAAGTGTTTGGGCAGCAGTTTGAGATTATACCATTCAGGTCACAGATAAGACAGCTGCCTTCATCATAAGATTTAATAGATTAAAAATGATCAGGTCTTACTCGGTAAGGCAGTAATTTGTTTGGTCAAACTAGGGGAGTAAAAAAAGGACAGAAAAAAAAAAATTATAACCCTCCATATCTCCCCCCTCAAAAATGGAACACTGGCCACTCCTTTCCTCTCTGGGGAAAAAAAAAGAAAAAGAAAAAAAAGATGTATTTTCACATAGCATTTGCCCAAAGTTGGCTTTTACGGCACGTGGGTTGTTAGGCAACTAAACAACGTCTAAAATTAGCTACAGCAAATGACCATGACAAAAAAAACCTATCTCTGCAAAGATAAAGGGAAGCATTTACCACATACAAGCCACATATTTCTCATTGTATTTACTTAGGAAGAATTCAGTGAATAACACTGTCCTCAGAAGAGACATTTTGCATTTTGTTTGTTCCCCAGATACCTACCACCAAGGGAGCAAGTCCTCTCAGGTTCTGCCTCTTCTTCTTTGGTTTGGAAGGAGTCTGCTTGTCAGCCACATTGTGTGCTCCACTGATTTGATTCACCTGCCTGTAAAAGCCATCTGAAAGAAATCAAAGACATCTGTATTAGTAGTTCACATGCAATTTTGTTATCACTTTAATAAAACAGGCATCAGCTTGGAATTAATCCTAAAAGGTGGCTGAGGCTAACCTCTAAAGTCATTACTGTATTCTGAAAACAAAAATTGTCACTTATATATGAAACCAGTGAGAAGAACATAGTGCAAAAAATTACTGAGGTCAGTGCAGCATGGACAATGAAGCTAAAACTGATCTAAGCAGGCTGCCTTTGGAAATCATTACCCCTTGGTCTGTCTTTCACATGCATCCTGCTCTGGAGCGTTCAACCCATCTCATCCCAAGCAGAACTGCACTCACTGGAAGGTTTCCAGTGCTTTTCCACTCTATTTTATAACTTTCTGTTTAGTCTTTTGTCTGCCACTTTATGAAATGTACTACTTTACTAGAGTAATGCATTTTTCTACTTTTTTTTTCCCTACACTTTCCAGTTCAGTCATGTGGAGTCACTCTTTTCCTCCACTTGCCTGTTTGAAAAGCCAAGGAACCTGGGACAGATGGAAGACCAAGACACGTTCAGGCAAAGAAACTGCTGTGGCAGAGCAGGGAACTGGGAAAAGGCATAAGAGGAAGGGGCTGGAGAAGGAAAAGCTCCAGGAAACAGAAAGAGAAGCAGAATCAGCTCACACCGCATTTATAGTAGATGTTCCCACAATATATTCGTTGCTGCCAGCACTCAAAACCTCCTTTTCTCCTACACTTTCTGCCTTCCTTCCTACTCTGGCAGGAGCCTTCCCAGCTTTTCTTCACTCCTCTGGATGGCTCTGACCTAAGCAATCTCTCCCATCTCATCTGCTTTTGTGCTGCCCTAACAGGGATGCATTCTGTACCCCTTCATCTCCTTGCCAACACACAGGGAATTATCAAACCAGCCAGCGTATCACGCTGCAAATCTGGGACTGCTGCAAAGTGGAAAAATGTATTATGCATAGCAGAGATACCTATTCCATCCTTTTACAGTACTAAAGCAGTACAGTTACCTGAGAATCCTCTGCTGCCTATATTGTAATCAAAAGTATCAGTCCAACAAGTCCACCTGAGCAGTACTTTCATGTGAGATACCAAGATTTTTTGGTACATATCTGAAAGTTTATTTACCTTTCTTGTTGCACCTGGTATCCCAAACCATGATGTTTCCATCTCTGCCTCCAGTACAGAAGACAGCTGAGAGAAAAAGAGTGTTATTAGCTTCCAAAAGCAATAATTTAATTAACTGAATGCAGTACAATGCCATCTATACACCTCTGGCGCTTCTGTCCCAACACTTGGGATGCCAGTCCTGGAAATACAAAACTCAGGCCATTGTTTTGCCATGCTTTTTGACTAGTTCTCTTACTCTTACTATTCTTTTCTAACTTCCACTAGAGAAACCAGCTCATGAAAAGAATATTCACACATTTAGGTATGGAAGTAGGTAATCCTATCTTATCTTTGCCCAAGATCAGAAATGTGCAGATTTTAGCATCAGGACACCATTAAGTTCCAACAAAGTCAGTTTTGCTTTCCTGGCTGGGTCGCTGCTCATTCAGCCTGTGCTGTTTCTACCTGTCAGTTTCCAAAGCCCTTTTTTAGCCCTTTAAGTACATTGCCAGGGGGAAAGAAGAAGGAAAAAACAGACAACAGGGAATATCAACATTTACCTTTCTCAAATCTAGAAAAAGCAACTGACTTGAGGCTACACTGGTGACCTTTGCACATGCCAAGAAGCTCGCCAGTTCTCACATCCCACACCTTGGCTGTCTGATCTCCTGAAGCAGTGACCTTCAGAGTGAAAAATAAAAAGCTTTAGTCATTTTCTGTACATAGTTGCCAAAGCATTAAAAATAAAGTTAGACAGCAAAAGACTGCTTACAATCCTGTGTTCCCCTGGCACCCAGGCAAGGTCAAATACTGCATTTGAGTGAGCCTGCCATTCTAAGAAGAAAACAAAACCCAAGATTAGTTCAGTGCATTGCAGCATGATATTTTGCAGAATACTAAATGACAGCAGACACTGAAATCAGAAATCTTGTCAACAGTTTGCCTTAGGCATGAAAAACAACACAGAACAATTGATCTGCTACTGCTGTTTCAAGAGCACGTTCATGCGGCTGCTTTGTAAAGAAGACTCAGCAAAGTATGTGGAAGGATTTAAGTATTGAAATTGTAATTTATGTTTTAAGGACTTGCAAAAAGCTCTCTTTGATTCCAGAAAAATCCATACTTGTCACATCAAATGAAGATCACCTTCTATACAACATTTACCTTTAAAGATGAGCTTGCTGGTGGTCTGTGCTTCAGTATCATACAGTCTAACAAACCCTTCTTCATTTGCAACTGCCAGTACGTGCTCCAAACTCGGGGCTGAAAAGAAATTGAAATGTATTATATTATGTAGCTAATACACAATGATGCCCATGCTCTTTGTGAAAGGCCACAAATGCTTTAAATAAGGAATGCAGCAAATATATGGCTGTGAAATAAACAGCATTTACATAGCAACGTAAATGTTAAAATACAGAAATACTGGCAAGCATTTTTTCTGGATGTTCCATTCAGGAACGGCCATACATGAGCAATCAAATGGCTCCAGGAGAAACTTTTAAGATAATGCCTCTTTCACCAGCTATAATAGTTCTCTTGTTACACTTTTCTGTATCTATAGCACATATCATCTACAGGTTCCAGCATTTTCCACGATTTGAGTTGGAAAAGCAGGAAGCCACCTTAGAGAAAAGTAAGACCTCTGGCCAAAACTAGAGCACAATGAATGAAAGAGTTTTGCCCTCAAGATCCGGGAGCGTCATTGCTTACTCCTTCCCCCCATCATGGGGAAATGCTGTGTGTAACTGCCTGGTGACATCCATCCACCTCTGATTTCCACCTAATGTTCTCCACCCTGTTATAGCTTTCATATATTTTGAACAAAGCCCAGTTTTTCACCTGTGTAGCCTCACACTGTCACCAAGAGGACATACCTTGGAACAGACACAGATTAAACAAAGAGACACTAAAATAAACGCTTTGCAGTTGCTTCTTTGAGAGAATACTTTCCAACAGTGTATCTAGGAGCACCACTATCCGATGTTTATCATGTGTAGGAGCAAGTACACTGTTATCAGCTCACTTTAAAACAAGAAACTCTGCTGACAGCAGAGCCCAGACCCTGCCGCCAAAAGGGCCTTCAGATGGTGACTTTACCTGTAGAAAAGGTGCAGCCGAAAGGAGGGACCGGCATTCCCGTTTCTCCGTAAGACAGGTGGTCATCTTCTTGGCTGCACTGGTAGCTCTCCAGGAGATGCTGCAGGGGAAGCGCTGAGGACCGACCTACAATGGGATAAACGGACCGTAAGCGCACCAGACACCACAGGCTCGGGCGCCAGGAGCGGCGAGGCGGCCGCCGCGGCTGTGTAGGCGGCGGGGGATGGCTGGGGCCGGGAGGGAGTGCGGGAAGGCGCGGTACTCACGGGCGGGCGCGGCGGCGGCGCGGCGGAGCAGCGCGCGGCACAGCATGGCCACAGGAACACGGCCGGCGCGCGCCGCGCCAGCTCCCGCCAAACGACCGGCCCGCCAAGCGCGCCGCGCGCCCCCATTGGCCAGCGGCGAGCA
>VWZT01007072.1:93457-138046 GCA_013397055.1 Pachycephala philippinensis | reverse complement strand
ATGGCGGCCAGCGCCAAGTCCTTCCTGGCCGACGCGGGCTATGGCGAGCAGGAGCTGGACGCCAACTCCGCCCTCATGGAGCTGGACAAAGGTGAGTCCGTGCGGGCTCGGGGTTGTCGCCGGCCCTGGCAGCGGGGCCGGGGTGGGAGCTTCGCTTGGTACCGCTTTATCCACAGCGGGGGGCGGAGGAAGGAGCCGGGGCTGGAGGTACCTGCTGTAATTCCTGCTGTCTCCTTTAGGCCTCAGGTCTGGCAAACTCGGGGAGCAGTGCGAAGCCGTCGTTCGCTTTCCCAGGCTCTTCCAGAAATACCCGTTCCCTATTCTCATCAACTCGGCGTTCCTGAAGCTAGCCGATGTTTTCAGAGTGGGGTGAGTACTGTCGGTCAGGTCCTGTCCATTCAGGTCTGAGCCGCAGGGACGCACTGTGCCTTGGAGTGTCGCTGCATTGGAGTCTGGGATGTTGTTGCGCGTGCCTGGTAACACCACTGTGGTACCCAGTCTGTTGAGGCTGTGCTTGATTGGAACTTGTTTTCCACGTCTTTAGTGGGCTTAAGTGGCTGTGAGTGATAACGACCCGGTTCCTTTCCTTCTGTCCTGATTTGAGGATTCTCTCCCTGACTAAGTTCACTGGTGTAAGTTTTGCTCCGTAGGCACATTCAAAAGATAACTCATAAATGGATGAATGATCATGTGTGCAAATTTAATCTCTAACAAAGCTCGAAGAAGAGCTTTTCCAAGTGCCTGCTTGTCTAAGTGATGTATATAGTGGAATCAAAGCTACTTTGTAAAAGCTTACAAAGATGTATGTTGATATCGTGGAATCTTCAGTTGTCTTCAGGAAGGAAAATAAATTTGCTCAACACTTGACAGTGGTAATTAGATTTCTCTGTCTTAGTCTTGGATGTGTTTTCCTAGCAGATTTTGATCACTAAGTGTGCACAAAACAGGTATTTGCTTACACCCCTCCTTGCTGGTGTCAACAGATTCATTTCCCTGGAACTGGGCTTTAGTTTGACACTACCTGAACTAGAAAATAAAGCAATAGTATATTAGTAGTCTCTTTTTTACTATATCAGTCTACTCGAATGTTTCTAAAGCATAGACATTTCCTTGTTTTAATTTGCTCTCAAAAGTTGTATTTAACTAATTTAGTGTTTAAAGTGCTTGAATTTTTATTACAAAATAGCCTGACAAAGAAATGTGTGTATTTTCTAACAGGAACAACTTCCTGAGGCTGTGTGTGCTGAAAGTTACTCAGCAGAGTGAGAAGCACTTAGAGAAGATCCTAAATGTGGATGAATTTGTCAAGAGAGTTTTCTCAGTAATCCATAGCAATGATCCGGTTGCTCGGGCTATTACACTCCGGTATGTATGGCATGAATGATCCTGATTTCCTTCAAATCTGTAGGGAATTATCAAAGTGCTCACCTGGAATAACAAGGCCAAGTGCAAGGTGCTGCACCTGGGCCAGGACAACCCCTGGTATCAATCCAGGCTAGGGGATGAACAGACCAAGAGCAGCCCTGCCGAGGACTTGGGGGTGCTGGTGGATGAAAAGCTGGACATGACCCAGCAATGTGCACTGGCAGCCCAGAAAGCCAAACGTGTCCTGGGCTGCATCCAAAGCAGCGTGGGCAGCAGGCCAAGGAAGGGGATTTTGCCTCTCTGCTCCCCTCTGGTGAGACCCTTCCTTCAGTGCTGTGTCCAGCTCTGGGGTCCTCAGCACAGGAATGACACAGACATGTTGGAGGGAGTCCAGAGAAAGCCATCAAGTTGATGAGAGGGATGGAGCACCTCTCCTGTGAGAAGAGGCTGAGAGAATTGGGATTGCTCAGCCTGGAGAAGTCCTTGGGGTGACCTAATTGTGGCCTTCCAGTACCTGAAGGGTACCCTACAAGAGCAATGGAAAGGGACTTTTTACAAGAGCCTCTAGTGACAGGACAAGGGGGAATGGATTCAAACTGAAAGAGAGCAGGTTTAGATTAGATATTGGAAAAAATTTCTTTGTTACGAGTGTGGTGGAGCACTGAAACAGGTTGCCAGAGAAGTTATGGATGCCTCATCCACTAAAGTGTTCAAGGCCAGGTTGGATGGGGCTTTGAGCAGCCTGGTGTAGTGGAAAGTATCCCTGTGCATGGCAAGGGGGTTGGAATGAGATGATCTTTAAGGTCCCTTCCAACCCAAACCATTCTGTGATTTTATGACTGAAATAAAGGAGGCTTTTTATACATTGTTCATAGAGTTAAAAGCAAAGATATCTGTCTTTTAAAGGGTGAATGATATGGATTGGTGATAACAAGAATAAGGTTATTAACCATTTATGATTGTGAGAATTTTGTGGGTGGATCCGGCAAAACAGAATTTGCAGCGTTGAAATTTTGTGTGCTCCGGAGAAGAACACTGAATCTGTTGTATGCATAATCCACACAGTAGCTACATGCAATATATCACATGTTGCCTATGATATGTTTAGACCAAGTAAAAGTGCTTTTTTTTGTGTCAAAATAGTTTTTGATAACTTGTAACCAAAACTTACATGAACCTTTTTATGCTTGCACCTATTTTTCATTCAGCATTGTCCTAGGCAGAAGTTTACTGCTTGTTGGTCTCTGTTCAATAACTTTTAGGGAAGTGCTGTTATATTACTGTTTGCGTTGAACTTCTGGGAATCAAGTGGGAAAACAAAATTAATCTGTCTTTCATGTCACTACTGGTTTGGTGTCTGTGTCTGTAATGCTGTCCAGCATGATCCTTTTAACTGCATCTTCCAGTCCCTGTGCAGGTGAATTCAAATGTGAAAAGAGCACTTTTCTTTCTCCCTTTATGTTCTTTTCTTATCTCCATCTAGAACTGTTACTGATTTCACTATTGGGAAATGGGAGGCATTAACAGGGGTTTGGTTGATTAGCTCATAAGTCCATTTCTTTTTTTCTTTTGATATTTCATTTGAGATTATACTTTCATGCCCTGGATGTCTCAGAAATCTCTAAATACAATATGTCTGTATGTTTTCTTGTAGTTTCGCTTCAGTGTTTTGACATAAGATTGCAGTTGTTGACTGGCATTGAGGGTTATCTGCTCAAGTCCCAGGAACCCTCTCAGTTTGCAAAAATACTTAAATTACTAATAAATTCACAGGATACATCAAATAATATCTTAAAATGGCTGTTGGTTCAGCAGTTTCAGATTAAAATCTGTTTATTTGTTTTTGTCTGACTTAAATAGTGTCAATAAGGAAGAACATGTGGAAAGAAAGATGTGGTAAAACAAAGTTTTGTCTGTGGAATTTTATCGCTAGATAAGGGTGTGTAAATATTTGCACAGAACTCTTGCTAAAATTACCATCACTATAAATCCTGAATTCATTCTTCTTTTAATTGGATTATGCTAAATGTGCCTGAAAGGTACCGTGGAGATATTTTTGGCAAAGTACAGGTTCATCTGCTACTTTTTTAGCAGTTGCACAAAAGGTGTTGCTGTTTTAACTAGTAGCCTTATGTTACATCAGTGAAAGATGTTGGAAACAAATCATTCCATAGTGCAGTCTTAATTTTAAAAGAGTTTTTGGTAAGTTTCTCACTGTGTCAATTTCAAGCTAAAAGGTAACAAAATGTAATTAAATTTTTTATCAAACCACTGATAACCCACGTGACAAAATCTGTTACATTTAATTATCTGCTTACTTTTAGCATTTGTTTATTTCTGTAGTAGACATGAAAGAGCACATATTTATATAAAATGTAAATATTTTAACCATTTTTTTTACATTTTTATTTGGTTCCATAATTTCTTCGTTATCATTGTTCTTCCTGATTTTGCTGTGGTTGATTTCTGTAGGATGTTGGGCAGCATGGCATCTATCATTCCAGAGAGGAAGAATGCACATCACAGTATTCGCCAGAGCTTGGATTCCCATGATAATGTGGAAGTTGAGGCTGCTATATTTGCTGCTGCCAACTTTTCTGCACAGTCTAAGTAAGATCTATTTTTTTTTTTCACTTTTTCATATTACAGAGAATGGAAACTCCATTAACACTGCCACTCACAAACCTTACTATTTTCTGTTGTGCCGTGCTTTATAGCAAAACAGTTATGTGCAATAGTAGTATTGTAAGTAAATCTGAATACAAGTTCAGGAGATTTTTTTTTCTAAAATGGAAAGCTCATAAATATGAGAGTGAGAAGTGGAATAGCTGCTTTTATCATGAATTATTTTACAGAAAGTATATTAAGGAGCAAAATGTAGTGCAGCTTGTCATTTTTTGATAGCTTTCATTTTTATCATTTGATCATGCCTATGTGCAGGGGTTCTGAAAGAGAGGTTTTGGCAGGCACTCTTTTGTGTAACTTTTAATTGCTAAAACACAGTGTTTGGTAGGTCAGTTGAATTTTGAAGAAAATTTTAATTACTTAATTTTTTATTTTTCATTTCACCTGGTACATTCTTTTCTCCACAGGGATTTTGCTGTCGGAATATGTAACAAAATCAGCGAGATGATTCAAGGTACATGTTTCTGTTGAATGATAAAGAGGAAAAGCTTTAATTCTTTATTATTCATATTTACATATTAGATGTCAGAATGCTGTTGCCCTTATACTCAGACGATTCCAGTTTTTAAATTAGCTGACCAATAATCTGTCTGGCTCTTGTGTCCTCTTAAAATCTTAAGTTTTTGAAGCACCTGTTTGGTACAGAATAAAAACTTATCTCTAGTGTGATGAATAAACTTGCATAGACTCTCACAGGTTGCTTCAGATGAGTTAATTTGTGTGTTACCTGCAGTGAAGCAAGGAGCAGCTTTCTCAAACAACCATGAAAGTGCTTGGTAGTGCTGTCATTTCACACCTAGCTATTGAGTTACTGGAAGCCACTGCAGGTGTTTGCACAATCTGCTTTCAGCAGTGGTAGCAATCCAGACATACTCCGTGCCTCAGAACTGCCCAAAAAAGGCAGCCCAAGGACTGACTCTGCCTGTGTTTCTTTCCTTGGTGCAGGTTTGGCCACACCTGTGGACTTGAAGCTGAAGTTGATCCCCATTCTGCAGCACATGCACCACGATGCGAGCTTGGCCTCCAGCTCCCGGCAGCTGCTGCAGCAGCTGGTGACATCCTACCCCTCCACCAAGATGGTCATTGTCACCCTGCACACCTTCACTCTGCTTGCTGCTTCTTCTTTGGTTGACATTCCCAAGCAGGTAATTCTCCCTAAGGCATGCCTTCCACTTGAAGTACAAAGTACATTTAAAAACCACTCAGGCTGTGGCTGCTGATAAAAGTAAATGGTGGTGGCTGTGCTGGGTTGGTTGCTCCTCTGTGCTGGTGAGGAAGAGTACCCTGAAAACTGCTCCTGCTTTCACATTTTGCCTTTTCTGGTTCCATAATCAGGTACCCCATCAAACACACTAAGCCTCTTTTACACATCACAACCTGTCTTTCTCTAAATCAGCTGGGATTCAAATCAACAGGGATAGATCAGCATGCAGCAAAATAAACACCCTGATTTTTTCTGAAAACGATTCAACTTGCCTGTAGAAGCCAGAATAAATTGCACTTCTGTATATTGTCTTGGGTTGTGGGTGTGCCTTTTGCCTTTCTTTCTTGCAAGCAAATGAGTATTTCAATAGCATGGAATGCATTTAAAATGTATTTCTTAGAGAACTTCGAGGAATTTCAATTGGTTGCTTAAATTCAGGACTGTAAACCAAGTAATGGGAAAGCAGTGATGGAAAAATACAATGCTTTTATGCTCTGATAATGAGCTTTGTGGATGTGATTTATAGAGCAGGTCTGAACACAGTGATTCTTGAGACTCATCCAACTAATCCTTGTAAAGGAGTCACGAAAATCTATTTGCTTTCTTTCAGCCCTGTGCAGATATGGAAGGCTGATGTCTGACTGTTAGATGATAGCATTGATCTGTCTGAAACTCTGTGCTGTGGCTCACTTCTGTGTTTCAGATGATGCTTTTGCTGTCTACTGAAACAACATTAGAACACTTAATGTGATGCTTTTTTTTTTTTTAATGGCAGTAAGCATGGAGATTTAGGCTCTGTTTCTGCAGCACAACAGCCAATACTCCTTAAAACTGATGTAATCAGGGTAGGGGTAGAGACTAAAACCATGGCTGGCATGTTCATGATTTTCAAGTTAGCTTTGGCTCAGTGTGCTCAACATTTCTTCATGAGTGTTTTTGAAGAGGCTTCCTTCTAGTAGCATCTCTCTTAAACAATGAATTTATTTTGTTGCAGATCCAGCTTTTGTTGCAGTACTTGAAAAATGACCCGAGGAAGGCCGTGAAGAGGCTCGCAATCCAGGATTTGAAGTTGTTGGCCAACAAGACACCACATACATGGAGCAGAGAAAATATTCAGGTCCATATATTTTTTAAGCTAAAGTTGATTATGAAACTTCCTAGTGAGTTGTAGAATTCTTTCCAGAAGAATGATTTGGGAGGTAAAGAAAGGGATAACATGCATCTCCATATCCTTAAGTTAGGTTACTCTGCCAAGCAGAGTAGCCAGGTATTAAAGAGCAGTTCACAGAATGTCTTCAAGTGGATAAGTTGACACTCAAAGCTTAAAGTTGAAATCTTATGACTGAGGGAAGACATGTGCCATGTAGTAGGCCTTTGTACAGTGAGGAAGTAGCTTTTCCATCTGACCAACTCATCTCAGATAACAGACATGAATGTTTACGCTGATCTTAGCACACTGAGTACCTACCAATGCTCTGGTGCAAAGCAGAGCCTCTGGGATTGGTCAAAACATGTCATCCAGCGAGGTGTACTTGAAAGGACAAAGGGAATTTTGATTTCATTTCTTAGAATTAATGGCTTATCTTCAGTCGTAGCCTTGGGGCTCGTGTTGTGTGAGTGAGAGGGTGTTTATAGTGCACCTGTGCTATGTGGGGAAACTAGTGTTATATTGTAGATATTATTGCTGCCTTCTTCCAATCACAGTTGCATGTGAACTTTTTTTATTTTCTCCTTTCTCTTTTTCTGGTAGAAATAACTATGGAAAATAACTTCACTCTAGATTAATGGGGAAGTAAATATTTCAAGAGGGTTACAGCTCTGCTTTTTCCTGGGTCATTTTTTCTTTGCTTTTGTTACTCTTGGAAGCTACTTTTGTTCTTTGCTGTTGGAGCATAAGGCAGCTGGGAGGAAAAACGATGCTGGGTTTTGTTAACAATCATGTGAGAAATAAAGCATGTTCTGCTTTGTCCCCCGTTCTTGGAGAGGACGACTTGGACTGTGCAGAGGTTTTTGCTTTAGTGAAATGCTTTATTCTTCATAATGGGTTAACTCCTGAAATGTATTTCCTTTTAGGAATTTTAAGGGATTGCTTTAGGGATTGTTTTATGGATTTTTTGCAGAAAAAATGCTACTCTATCCCATTATATGTGGTTAGTAGTTATCTCAGTACAAGTGAGAGACATTGATAACGTGGCTTTCATCGTCAGGTAGTGTCTTGAAGTAAAGTGGGTGTTGTGATGGTTGAAATGCATAGGGAGATGTTCCACTGATGTCAGAACTAAACTACTGACGAGATTAATACAAAACTAGTTGTCTGAAGCTTGTCACTGCTTTCTGAATGGCATGCAGAAATAATAAGAGTCTTTCTGACTTCTGAAATAAAAAGTCAACATTTTGAGTTGGGATATTGTTCTCCATACCAATGTTTATAAAACAGGGACTGGGACAGACCCTCCTTTTCCCAGGCAACACCTGCCTCTTGTACCTTTTTAGCAACAAACATTGGTTAGTTTCTTCAGCATTTTAAGTCTGTCCTGTGTAGGTCAGTTGGGAAGTTTGGTCTTTGCGTTGTGGAGGCTTCACTGATTTCCAGACATCAGCTTCAGAAGCTGTTGCTGTTGCTGCCTGGAGCAGTCCATCCTGCTAATTCCTTTGTGCTCCTGGCAGTCTTCACAGTTACTGTTTCAGACATGCCCTGAGAGCTAATCTAATAGCACTGGAGTAAAGCATCAGTGTCTTGGGAGACATCGAGACTCATTTTCAACCCCAATAATTGGATCTTCCTCTGTCTGTTGATGCCACACTATTCAGTGGATTAGCAAAATACTAATTGCTACAAATCACAGATGTATTTAGAATTTAACCCTTACACAATACATATGCCTGATAAGAACACCGTGGGGTTTTTTTTGTTCTATGAAGCTAATTGTGTTGTTTTTCTTTATTCAGTTACTGGCTCTTTGTCATTTAGTTTTGGCACACTCTAAAGCAGAATATACTTACATTTTCCATTTGTGTCTCATATTGCCATCTCTCCTGTTGACTAAGAAAACATCCAAAATCAGTGAGTGACTAAATTGTGGGCAGTGTTGGCATAAGGAATTGAGAACAATGCATTTTAGGAGTTATTCAAACCTAGATCTGATAAGGCATGTGATGAGATCTGGCAAAAGGCACAAAAGTAAGACAGGAGCTCTACTATGAATAAGTTAAAACAGAAAATACACTTTAATATATTTACCAAGAACCTTAAAGTCCCATTGGAAAGGAATACTGCTAAAGGAAATGACACTTGAAATTTTGCTCTTCAGAGGTGTATATTTATATAAAACCTTCCAGATTGTTACAAGGCAAAATAACCAGTATCCCTCGAACTGTCTTTTGTAGTATTTGATCAGTGAGACCTGATAATGTTTTTGTCACTGGTTTTTGATTAATGAATGACTTGTAATTGGTGTTTCCTAGCATATGAGACCCACTGTCACTTTTCTGCAAGCCACATCCTCAGTCATCTAAACCAGATGCTTCAGGACTTGACTTTTGATTTTAGTACAGTATTTTCTGTGGGAAAATCTTGGCTCTCAAAACTCTTCAGAGAAGTGCAATTGAATTTTTCATACAGATAGATCATGGGACATCTTACCTCTGTACCTTTTTTCCTGCTGGTTTTTAGGCACTTTGTGAATCTGCTCTTAACACTCCTTATGACAGCTTGAAAATGGGCATGTTATCTGTTCTTTCCACGTTATCAGGGACCATTGCCATTAAACAGTACTTCAGCAGTGCTCCAGGTAAGAAAACTGGCTTAGATGGTTACCTTTGGCATTTTAATAGGTTGGTTTGCTACTGATGATCAGTTTCATCTAAACACTTTGTAGCATTTTCTAAAAGTATTTTTGAATCAGACCGCTGGGAGTCAGACTGTGTTCATCATATATAAACTTAAAATGGGACACTGTACAGTCATGAAAAATCATGGTCTCAGGTTTTGCTTTGTTTTGTGGTATATGAAAAGGGTTTTTGCCTTTGGGTCTTTAAGTTTTCTTCATTTTGTGAAGAAATGTATTGCCTCTCAAATGGCAATACTGCAGAAATGGGAAAAAAAAGTATTACATCCTCTTCAGTCATTCTGGCATGGCTTAATAATTAATACACTCACCAGCTTTTTTTAATCAGACATAATATTTCTTAAGGCACTATTTCTCTGAGTCCTGAAACATCAACCTTTAGGTCCAAATGTTCTTTCTCATATGTCTAACTTGTGTAGTGTTCAAGAATGAGAGACTCTCTGGTTTTGTCTGAAGAGAGAAAGGTATTTCCATCCTATGATTTAAACATAAGAAAAAACCCTAAATCAATATAATTGTTTTGCAGAAATGTACTTAAAGATCTGTGGTATATTTATGGACCATGCAGTTTTATGTTCCATTTGCCTTGCTTTTATTTAGGAGCAGCAGCTACAACTGCAAAATCATTTGATTTGGTAAAACTAGCACAGGAGTGCTGTTACCATAATAACCGTGGCATTGCAGCTCATGGAGTGAGAATCCTGACCAATATATCAGCCTCTTGCCAGGAAAAAGGTAAGGGAAAGCAAGGGCAATGAAGTGGCTCTGTTTACAGTCAGGCTTATGCACTTAACACATATTAACTCGTCCTGACTGTGAACCTGGCTGTAAATCTGTCTGATCCCTCATGCTGGTTAGGGAGAGTGGGGACTATAACCTAGTAGGAAATACTCTGTATGATTTTATGAATGGTTGGGAAGATTCCATCTTTGTCTAATTTAGAGAAAATTACTGGGCACAATAGAACTGGTGCTAAATAAATGCTTGTTTTACCTCTGCTGAAAGACCACTGAAGTGTTGGTCAACCTTTGAAAGCCCTTTGCACAAAGTCTGTTGCAAAATAATACCAGGCCATTTAGTCCCAAGATTTATGCATGCTTTACAAGTGTCACTGTGACTGCTGAATAGTTACCCAAGACATGGAATGGCAGACCTGTTTCTCATCAAAGTAAGGTAAAGCAGAAGTGTTAGGAAGATTCTTAATTGTCATGACTGCAACAGCAGTGCAAGCATTACACCAGCTATGGTCAGAGAACAGAACAGAGAACAAACTAACTCTTTTTAACTCTTTTTTCTTTTCGTAGATCTTCTGCCTTTGGAGCAAGATGCAGTTTTTGGCTTAGAAGCTCTTCTTGTTCTTTGTAGTCAAGATGACAGCCCAGGAGCTCAGGCTACTTTAAAGGTGACATTGCTGTTGTCTTCCCCTTCACAGCTGCAAGTTCTAACAGCAGCTTGTACAACAGAGAAGCTGCTGTGCACCAGATCCTTTCTGGTGGAAGCATAACAGACTGGAGGGAAAAGAAGATTTTTCTGGTTTGCCCATAATCAGAGTTCAGAGCAGCAGAGAAACTGAGCATAGCTATAGTACAACTCCTCTCAGATCTAGAGTAAGTGAATTATTGCGGGGGGCAGGGAGCATTCCTCTCAGAGGAACAGCTGTAATGAAACATGGACATTGGATGGAGGTATCTCTGGAGGACAAGGAGAATCTTGGAGACAACTTGCTTTTTGGAGATGGAGATGCAGTGTACATGATCACAACACTTCTATAAATAATTATTCTTCTTTTCCCACTTGAGAAACTATCATAAATGTTTCGAGTTATTTACCTGTAAAGGCTGGTGATGTGAGAGACTACGGTTGTTTCTTGAATTTGTGATGTGTTTTTGTGCTGGCAGCTCAGGGACAAAGGCTTGGGCTCTTAGAAAAGTCTCATCGTTTGTAGAGAATGTGGTTCTGAAAACACCAGATCTATATTTCTGCAGTCCTGCTTGCAGATAAATAAGTGTGCCTGGCTTTTTTTGGTTTTGAAGACATTGTGTTGATTGTACCTGTCGTTGTGTGGGTTGCAGATCACGCTGACTTGCATGGTGAAGCTGGTGAAGTGCCGCCCTCACCTGAGCCAGTCCGTGGTGGAATCCCTGCTGACACAGCTGCACAGTGCCCAGGACAATGCCAGGATCCTCATGTGCCACTGCTTAGCAGCCATTGCCATGCAGCTGCCTGTCTTGGCAGATGGCATCCTAGGAGACCTAATGGACCTCTATAAATTAATTGGACAATCTGCCACGGATAAAAAACAGGAACTCTTGGTAAGACCTCCCTTGATGGATAAAGTCTGTATGAAAAACTGTGGATGGATTGTATTTTAACAACTAAGGCATTTGTTATGTCCAGGTTGATGTGCCCATCTGTAGCCACTATTTTCAGTTTTGTTTTAACTTTTGACTCCGTATGTCAGTGTTCAGTGTAGAAATATCTCCTAAATGGAGCTGAACTATGCAGTGTATTCCATTAGATATTCCAGCAGATGGCACTGCTTAGGCAAACCTGGCTATTGGAATTACTGGGGTATCTCTAAAGTAGTGGTTAAAGGCCAAATGGCAGCTAGCTCCATTTATATAGGGTGCTCTGAGGCAAATGACTTCTTATACTGTAAGAGAGAATAACGCTTTCATCACATCTATTTGGAAAAGAATTTGAATTACAAGAAATACAAGAATTTGAATTACAAATAACAGAAATTACAAGTTTCTGTTAATTTATTTGGAGCGTTTGAAATATCTCAGCTAAAAGGCAGAGTAGAGATTCTTTGAATGAAAGTTACTTTTATCTACAAGAAATACTTGGATTGCTGTAACTACTTAAAAGATACATGACTGAGAAGTTTTGCAGTTAAAATATATATACGTAATCTTCTATGTAGTTTTGAGTCCAAAATATAATAGGATTGGCTTTTTTTTTCTTCTTTTCTTTAGTTACTGAAATATAACTTTCTTCCTCACTCTTCTGCTCTCTACTAGGTTTCTCTTGCCACAGTGATATTTGTTTCCAGTCAGAAAGCTTTGTCCACAGAAATCAAAACTGTTATCAAACAGCAGCTTGAGAATGCCTCCAATGGATGGACAGCCTACAGGATAGCCAGGCAGGCTTCCAGGATGGTAAGTGAAAATTCCTGGAGAAAAATGGTTTGCTGTGATCGAAGGGATGCTAGGGATTTCTTTGAATTGGGTAAGGAAATAAGGAAAATTGTAGGACTTGGGAGGAGGAAGTAAATAGGGGGAAAAAAATAAAAATCACTTTCCCTCTTAATTCCAGCATTCCCTGGAATGCTGATTCAGAGACATATCACTTAGGACACTCATCCCATCAAAATGTTTTTTCATTTGTGTTTTTGAAGTATTTGAGACGGAAGTAAATGATGTGCTTTCTTGAGCACATACCTAATCTGTACTGTCTGACCGTTCTTCAGAATGTGATACAGGTCATCCTGTTGTATGCGTCTCTTTCTTCAATGTGAAGAAAGGAAGAAAAAGATACTGTTTCCTTTTCACTTCAGTAGATTCACATTTAGGGTTAGAATTACACAGAAACCCTAGTATGAGATGCTGAGGTAAATTTCCACGTTTGTTTCTCATCTTATTGAATTATCTTGTGTAAATAAATACTATACTTTATACGGGCTGGTATTTCCATAAAGTAAGCTTTTATGCTTTTATTTCTTGTTAAGATTGCCACGATCAAATGATTGGTAAAAGTTTCACTATTTCTATTTTGAAGCTGGGAGTAGTTCTGGAGATGCTCTTGTTTTCTTATTTGTGTAAGTTTTGTAGAAATCCCCAGCCTTGTTTCATGTCCCCTTTCAGAAACATTCTTGTCATTACAGGGCAATCATGACATGGCCAGAGAGCTGTATCAAAGCCTGCTGACTCAGGTGGCTTCAGAACACTTCTACTTCTGGCTGAACAGCCTGAAGGAGTTCTCCCACGCAGAGCAGTGCCTGACAGGCCTGCAGGAGGACAACTACAGCTCTGCTCTCTCCTGCATTGCCGAAGCCCTAAAATCCTACCACAAAGGAATAGCATCTCTGACGGTCAGCACACATCTGTACTGGGGATGTTTCTGTCTACTGCAGTGTGACTCTTTGCTTTCTGCTCTTAGCTCTCTGAAATGTTCTCAGATATGTCTGGCATCTGCCAGACTCTCTGGTTCTTCTCTGCAGGCATCTCAGTTGTAACACACTGCATCTTGAGAGAAAAGATCCTGTAGCTCAGCCAAGTGTGATTAGCTAGATTTCTCTTTGCTTTTTCTTCTCCCTCCACCCCTCATTTCCTGCCTTGATCAGATCATACGAAATGTGACAGATCTTATTTAATTAAAGTTACAATACTTAGAATTTTCCACTCCTTGCTTTGGCTGAATAAAACTACTGTTATAGTCAAGCCTGGGAATTGGTCTAAATTGGCTGCTGTCTTCTTGAAATATAGAGAAGGATTCAATTGTCTTTCTCCCTCCTGCTGAGTTCATGTTGCCTTGAATTTGGCAGTGTGATCTCATGGAATCCTAACAGCAAGTTAGTAAGAGCAAGAAAGACAATTCAGTTTCATCAAATCCAACTGGTATCTGCTTTTATGCAAATACTTTCTGCTTCTCCGAAGTGGTAAAAATAGCAAGAAGCTGTGTGATGTCTGTGAATGTAAACAAACAAACAAAAAAGCATTAATGAATAGGGACCTTCCCTTCCTACTGTAAAGTTGCTTCTTAACAAAAGATGATCCAGCTTCACACAATGCTTTCTTTCATATTTTAGTTTCCATGAAGAAATCTTTACATACAGTTTTCTGTATGCCTTCTCAGTGAAGCTGCTTTGTTGTTTTAGTTACTGGACTGTTAGGGTCGTGACAATTCAGTCATTAGTTTTTAATAAAGTTCAGATGTTATTATTTATTAATAAAATGTCCCTGAATAAGCTGAAATGACATAAATTTCTACTTCTGTCCTCTGAGAGAAAGACCCATCATCCCTGAAGTGTTTGTCTTTAACTGCTGGCTGAGTGAATAAGGCTTTTAATTCAACACTTCAAGATTTCTCTAACGTGGAGAAGACATTGAGAGGAGGACCTCATCTAATTAGATGTTAATATTTAATACAGGCAGGAAAATAACTTGCTTAAATAGGTCATTCTGTGATCCAGTAATTTAATTACCCTTTCCCTGGAGTTTGGGGCTTTTTTCTGTTGAAGGATTCGTGTCTTCGTCTGTTCTGATGACATCAGTTCCTGCATGTTGCACATAGTGCAGTTCTGGGTGCAGTGCCCTCCTTGTGGATGATTGTGGTCCAGAGGAGTAAGTCCAGGTTTTGTAGGTGAGAGAGGAGGAAATGGGGTTTCACTGCTGGTTGTTGCTGACTTGTTGCATCACTCTGGCCAATTTCCCAACCATGCTTGAGTGCATAAGCTGTAAAAGGAGCCACTCACTGCTTGTCTATAGAACACAGCCTTTCCAAGGGGAGCAAAGTGCCATAAAATGCATGTGACAGCCTTTCTGCTGAAGGCTTTTGCTGTCTCTTCTCTCTTACTTGAGCTTTCCTGTTGCTGCTGTTCCAGTGCAGAGCATGACTCAGCACTGCTGGTACCACAGACCAGTGGTGCATGTGATGAACCTTGTGTAGCTGCTCCACTTTGTAGCTGGAAAACAGGGTGTCAGTAAATCTCTTGCAGATGTTCAGTCAGCCCAGTTTAGCAACGATGAAATATTCAGAGAGTGCCTGATCTTGTCGGAAAATTTCTCAAGTCCTCTTTGATATACATAAAACTCTGTCTTGCACTGCAGAGTGTTCTTTCATGGGAGTTAGTGCATTTGAGGGAATGGTTTATGGATAAGAGGTTCTCCCTGTGGGAGAACAGAGACTTGTCAGGGAGCATATTGACCACAGTCCCCATCAGTCTTGCTGTGTACTTGGTTGTAGAGTTAGC
Organism: Pachycephala philippinensis; assembly: GCA_013397055.1. Classification (NCBI taxonomy): domain Eukaryota; kingdom Metazoa; phylum Chordata; class Aves; order Passeriformes; genus Pachycephala; species Pachycephala philippinensis. The sequence continues at coordinate 122,970 of VWZT01007072.1, read as the reverse complement.
AAAGGCTTTGAATGGGTCCTGCTCTTTCTGGCACAGATCATGTGTCTCAGTGGAAGCATTGGGTTTATTTTTCACTGCTGGTAATCTAAGAAGATAAAAAGCTTGAACAAAGCACTAATACAGCCATTGGTTAAGTAGCACTAAGTCCAAATATGTTGATAGCAAGTGGTGGTGTTTGAAGAACTTGGCTGAGCCAAAGAAATATTTCTGTCACTTTCAAAAAAGAATTGTAACTCATTTATTGCTCATGGCAGATAAGGTAAATTGCAGTATTAATGAGACAAGCTTGTATTTCCATTTACAAGAATCAAGTCCAATTTGTGCTACTAAAAATGTCTGGATTTTCTGATATAAGTACTTTACTCTTTAAAAGCATGTAGTCTCTGTAGAGCAATTACAGTGCAGTGTAGCCCTCTTCCACAGAGGGTTTTCTGAAACCATCCTTGCAGAATAAACCGAACAATTCCAATTCAAAATGGATTTTTTGGTGCCCTTGGAGAAGGAAAAGCAAAGTGATAGATAAGAGAGACTTAATGGCTCAAGTATGAAATAATCTTATTTTTTCAGTTGAAATCTAGTTCCGAAGTTTAAACTGGTTGCAGTGGGCTGATGTTTCCTCACTTTAGTCTGTAGTGGGCCAGTTCTCAGATGATGTGATGTGAGAAACTAGTTAGCAGGTCTTCTGCCAGCAAAGAAACTGTTCTTAGTAAGGTTTTGGGGTAGGTTGTAACTTCTTGCTTTAAGAAGTGACCTGGTGAGTAATAAGAAGCACTAGGGAAGATAGGCATGAGTCTAAGAGAAAGTCCCAGTGCTTTGTTTTGCAGAGGGCTTGTTCTTCTCCAAATCCAACAGTTTAAGAAAACTAAGGAGTGGATTTTTGGCTTACCTAGTATAAGACCTTGGGTACTGCAGTTTACCCCCTCCTGGGTGTCCTAAGCTGTCACAGATGCTTCTACAAGTCAGATAAGCTCTTAGGGAGCAAAGCTTCATAGAACTGTATTTTCTGAACAATAGCAGCTTGTCTGCCCTCCTGGAGTTCTGTTATTTACTGTTCTTAGTCATCACTAGACCGTGTCTCTTCATCAAATACAAGGTTCAGTGCCTTCATAATGTTCCCATCCAACTCACAGTTTCAAAAAAATCACCCTTTCCTCTTGCTGTGGGTAACTTCAGCCAATTCTTTCTCTTCTGGCTGATGCAGAGAATCACTTTTTCAGTCTTTGTGTTTCTTGCTTGCCATCCAATTCAGTGTACATTTTCTTATGGTAAAGCCTACCTGGGCTAATGTCATTTGAAGCGTAATGGCTTGGCCTTGGGAAAAGAGGAAGGGTGACCTAATAGTATTTTAACAGCTTAAGTCACGTTTGTTATAAGGGTGATATGCTTGGAATATGACTTAGTAATTATATAACTTCTATGTCATTTATATTTAGTATGATTGAAATTGAGCAAACCTTTTAAATGTAGTTTTAAAAAAACAGCTTTTAGAATTGAAGTTAAGGATTCAGTTGTCTGATGAGACTGTTCAGTGACTGCAGTGTAATTCTATCATTTTTGCTTTTGACCTAGTTTGCCAACATTCCTATTACTGTGTTTCAGGCTGCTAGTACACCACTTAATCCTCTGAGCTTTCAGTGTGGATTTGTGAAACTCAGGATTGACCTTCTGCAAGATTTTTCTCAACTTATTTGTACCTGCAACAGCCTGAAAACAAGTCCACCACCAGCCATTGCCACAACGATTGCTATGACATCAGGAAATGATCTCCAGAGGTGTGGCCGCATCTCTAACCAGGCACGTGCTCCCCTTCCACTCTTGTGCAGTTATGTTTGTGACCAATTTTGCTTCTCAGCAAACATGTCTGACAAAAGAAATGAAAAGTAGTTGTGAAGTGGGTTTTTTTGAATAGTGGACCTTGGTTTTCAGCTGTAGCTTTGAAAACACCTGCCTGTAGCAGGCCGTGTTCTGAAGCTGAGTGTGCATGTGTGTTTTCTCCTCCATTCACACACACAGCTTCCAAGGATATGCGTGTAGGAAGTCACTTGGTACACTCAAGCCTGCAGCAAGGCTTTTCACACCTTGCTTTGAAACATGTCAGACACCCTGGGTACACTAAGGAAGAATATATATACCTGAGCATCATTCTGCAACTCCTTTTGCTGAGTGTTGGCAATGGCCTTGGTACTGTATGGAACACCAAGGAGGTTTGCTTCTAAATGCACGAGATCTGCAAGAAGGAACCAGTGGGTAGTCCTTGAAAGACAGAGCAGTTTGATTTGTCAGTTATTTTTATTTATTTATTATTTTTATTTATTGATGGAGGAGGTTGTTGATGGAGGTTCTTTTGTTTGCTTTGTTTTTAACCCAAGGAGGTTTTGTTGGTGTAGGAGAAATATCTGTTTAATGCATGGATGAGAGTCTGTCACTTTGGTAATCTTTATCTGAGTGAAGAAGCAAGAACTTTATAAATTTTTCTCAAATATGCCACCTCATTCCTTCAGTGTTGTATGCTACAGTGTAATGGTTTCCTGGATATGTGGAGTTTTGTTTGTTTTGCTTTGCTTTGTGTTTTTGCCTAGTAACATTGTCTCTGCAGATGAAACACTCAATGGAGGAATTCCGAAACTTGGCTACACGGTATGGAGAGCTGTATCAGTCATCGTTTGATGCAGACTCAGCAACTCTAAGGAATGTGGAACTGTATCCTTTTAAAAATCTTAGAATTTGTCTACTTTCCTTCTCGTGTGGACAGCATGAAGCGTAAGAATCCTCTTTTCTGTGAAGACTGCCACAAAGTCATTTTGAGAGTTAATAACATAAAAATTAGCTGCCATTTTCTTCAAACCTATTTGAAAATAAACATTACCATTGTTTGGAATTACTTCATAAACAAGACACAAAAATTGGAGCAGCATATAACTTGGTATTTTCACAGTTCTTGGTCTTTGTTTACTAAATGAGTGATGACTGTAGGATTACTTCACAGAAGCAAGGAAAAGTGCCACTAAATACACTGCATTTCTTGCTTTAGGTGCCAACTTTGAAAGTCTTTTAACTCCTTAGTGTTAACATCAGACAACAGCAGAGCTGCCTGTTGATTTCACATGCAATAGAAGCTCTGATTTTGGATCCAGAATCGGCAAGGTAGGTTTGATAGTTAACCGCATACTCCTTTTCTGCTCATTAATAAATCCTTGGAGCTTTAAACCTAGGAATTCAAGGAATGTTCAGAAAGTTTCTCAGTAGACCCTTCTAATTATATTCTGGGCACGCTTGAGGATCTGTTGCTGCTGTGCTATACCTGGCAGGCTGGGGGCTCTCTTCTGAGTTCTGTATTTTATACTGATTTTGCTCTTGAGAGCACTATACTGGACTTGTCTTAAATATAGACTTGAACTTTTAATCTCTCCTTTAGCCGCTTATTTTAATTTGTGTCATTGTGTGTTAGATCCCATACCTGTTGCTTGCACTTGTAAGTGCACCTTAGCTTCCTTCAAAGTTGTGAAAATACATGCCCTAAATCAGTTCAAATTTTTTATGTAAAGCCATCACCTCTGGCTCTTTTTTCTAACAGTGAACTTCAGTCCACTAGAAAACAACCTTGAAGTACTGATGAATTGAATCACTGTTTAAAACTCCCAGAGTTTAAATGGAGATTAAATGGAAAATACTGTGGATAAAATCTCTTTGTGATTTTATAGCTGGTAATAAAGGTGAACATCCTAAGTGACTGTAGTACTCATTATGAATTAAGCATTGCTTAGAAGGTGTATTAGGAAAATTTATATGAAGCTGGGTGTCTAGGAGATGGAATTGTATTCAAAGCAGGAGATTATAAACTTCCAGATTTAGTCTTAATTCTGACTGGCATTCTTGCTTTGTGTGGTGAGCATTTTATAACTGTTATAAACACTGCAGGGTTAAATAAAAGCCAGGGGAAGTAAGTATGCTGAGTCTGTTAGAACTGTCACTGCTTCAAGTGAGAGGGTGGGGACAGAAAGTGGTAAATAAGTGGTCGTTAAGAAAGATTTAAATGTAAAGGGCAAGTGTTAAAGTGGAAAAATAATAAAAAACCCAGAGTAAACAGTTTGAAAGACATTTCTTAAGGGATTTCAGGTTGTAATGTCTTGTTGGGTCTGTTTGGTAATGTGCCTTCCAGATTATGATGAGGAAAGTAAGTTAGACACAATGAAAAGTTTCTTTTTTTTTTTTAGTTTCCAAGAATATAGCTCAAATGGAACAGCTCATGTTGAAAGTGAATATGAAAGAAGAATGATATCTGTATTTAATCATGTACTAGAGGAAGTGGAATCCCTCAACAGGAAGTATGCTCCAGTGTCTTACTTGGCAAGTAACAGTTTTAAATGTATACTATATAGAGAAAGGGGCCAAAACCCCAGAACTCCACATATCTGTGCTTGGCAAGAAACTGGGAAGCATTCTCAGTTACTCAACATTACTGACACAAACGGTCTCTGCAGAGACACACTTGTTTAAAAACACTTCAAAACCAGCTTTGCTAAAACATCTGTAACCTTACTGGTCTGATTAAAAATAATCTTTTAAAAATTCCCCCACTGACAGCACAGCAGATGCTGATAAGGTAACTACAAGTACTGTCAGGTCTGTGACAGGCCCCTCGCCACACTCACTTTCAAACACTGGAGCGCATTCTCTTCGTTCACGTTCTTGCTGTGCAGGGATTCTCCCCCTCCCACACAGCAGCTCAGCTTTGGTCCCTGAGCTGGTGGTGGTGAACACTGTGCTTTGTGAGTGTAGCATTTCTCTTATCAGTGCAGGTCATCAGAGAGCACAGAGTGGAGTGTGCAGGCTGCAAACAGTGAGCTGATAACGCTCTCCTTTACAGGGCTGGCGGCTTTGTCTCTTACTGCTAGTGAGCATCATAAAGCTGAAGTGCATGTTAGTGGGAATAAGGTAGTTTGTTTGTCGTGGCTGGCATTTATTTGCCTGGTTTCTAAATTCAACAGTCCTTACCAATTCCAAATAGAATAGAAGAATGAGTCATGTAAACCACAGCAAAGGTAAACCTTGTAAACTTAATTGTGACTGGCTCCACACCACGGCAGCTTGGTGACTTCAGTGGCCCTGCTTGTGTTCGTCTGAGCCAGAGGCATGGTGCAGCAGGGAAAGGAAGGGTAGACAAGAGGCTTAAACCTTAATTACTGCTTTGCATTAAGTTGTGATAGATGCCAGTCTTGTTTGCTTGGAGGGGAGTTGTTTATTTGAGGGGCTTGTGTGTGAGTGTTTTAAGCAGATCCTGCTCCGCTGACTCTAACACTAGGACTGGAAAGATTTGTATTTTTCTTTTGCTTGGCCTCCTTTTTCTTTCCATAGCAGAATAGTTCCTTCAATAAGGGGCAGAACATAAACAGAGGCTGAATGTAGTCACTGTCATCTTAGTGGCTGTAATTCTATGACTGTATTAATATATTTTTGGACTTATAATGGAAATTCCTGCTGTTTCAGTACCGCAAATACATGTCTTTTTCCTGTGTCATGAATGATATTTTTTCTCAATTGTTCTGGCTCTTTTTCTTGCAGCATACAGCTTGTCTGTGCAATGCTGTCATTGCCTTGTTGAAGGTGCCCCTTTCATTTCAAAGGTACTTTTTCCAAAAGCTGCAGTCTACAAGTATTAAGGTATGTACTGCTCAAATATGGCCTCAAATTTCTCTTTACAGAGCCTTTACTTCATGAGAAAAGCCCTACTGAAGGCACAAAGCTTCAGCATTTTTAATCAAGATACATAACTGCAAATAGCATTTGGATTAATCTGTTAGGAATAACTTGAATAACACGTGTGTATGGTTGTTCAGAACCACTAGGCTGTGACTTAGGCAAGTGGGGCTCAGTTCTTTGATTTCAAAGCCTTAAAGATAAAATGTAGCTGGAATTTTTGTTGATTCTGAGTCTGCAAAGTGAAATAATTCTGGTCCGGCGAAGGCAGCTTTTATAGATTTGTATTGGTTTTTTTCCTTTTCCTTTAAAAAGCAATGTCTACTGTCTTGGAAGAAAATTGTCATATATATGAGCACACTGACTAAGAATGACTATATATGACTATGGTCATGGGGGTTTTTTTGTTTTTCTCAAGTGCTCCTTTTTTCTGGGAAAAGTGAAAGCCTTAAGTTTTTTAATATTTACTCTTATTGCATTTTGCTTCTTTGTTCAGCTTAATATACTTGTGGCTATTTTCTGGAAGATATTTTTCCACATCTTTTGAAGAAGTGTAGTGAATGAAAGTGATATAAAGATAATACCTGGTATTGCTGATGATATTTATTAAATAATATAGTAATGAGTCTCTGATAATGTCTGTGTTTCCATTTGCTGGTTTTCCTACCCAACCTCTCCTTGGAAATTTTTCTATAAGAAGGTGTCCTGTTTCATCCTTGAATTTTGTTTGCTTTTCTGGAGGCTTATAATTACATTTTGGTCTGTTTACTTGTGTTCCAGCTTGCTCTATCCCCATCTCCAAGGAACCCAGCAGAACCTATAGCAGTACAGAACAACCAGCAATTGGCCCTCAAGGTGGAAGGAGTGGTTCAGCACGGATCTAAACCAGGCCTTTTCCGTAAAATCCAATCCGTCTGTCTAAATGTCTCTTCAGTGCTGCAGAGCAAATCTGGACAAGACTATAAGGTATGGACAGAATAGAGCCAGGAGGAGTCTTAAGCTTTTTTGCTGTGTTTTCCTGTTCTTTTGTTTGACTCTGGGTAGCAGAATTTCCAGGTTGAGGTGAATGGGTGGTTCTGTAATCCTTTCACTCCTGACAGTTGCCATTCAACCACTGGCCAGAGCCAAACATAACGTGTGGAGGGGATCTGGGATTTTTAAGTATGCAGTATGTCAATACTTTTCTGTAACAGCTCTTCTTGCAAACAAAGAGGCTTTGTGATGTTCAGAGCAAGTCATTAGGAATCTGCTGGAGATGAGGAAAACTCAGCCTAGTTATATATCTACAAAACTCCACAGGGGAAAAAAAAAAACAAACCAGGAGTAGATTATTCTCTACCATATAGTCTCTATGAGAGACTAAAAAATGACTTTTTTATAGTCATTTTAAGGTTCTTTTACTGTGTGGAAATTGTGAGGACAGACTGTCCAAATGAAATAGCGTCTGAGGAGACACAAATGAAAGTCAACAGTTTTATCAAAGATTGCATGCCTGAGATTAGGTTCTGCTAATGCGATACTATAGTGAAAGGGCTGTTTTGGTGGGTTTTGGGGTTGGGGTTTTGGTTTTTTTGTTGTTCGGGGTTGTTTGAGGGGGAATAGGAGAAAGTCAATGGCTTGTGAAAGAACAGGACTGGAAGTGTGTAATGTTTCACTCACATTACTTTGTAGAAAAGTAGAACCTTGGGTAGAAGATGACTTGTTAGCTTGTCAAGCTGTCTCAAGTATGCATGTATTGGTTTAGGAAAATTGAGGACAGATTTTTCCTTTTTTCTCCTCTCTCCTTCAAGTGGAGAGCTGAAAACTTTTTTTTGGCAGGCTTATGTAAATTGGTGTTTTAACCTTCCATCTGTGTTCTCAGATTCCTATTGACAACATGACCAATGAAATGGAGCAGAGGGTGGAACCGCACAACGACTACTTCAGCACTCAGTTTCTGTTAAACTTTGTGATCCTTGGCACCCACAACATCACTGTGGAGTCCTCTGTGATAGATTCAAATGGCATTGTCTGGAAAACTGGGCCTAAAACAACTATTTTTGTTAAGTCTCTTGAGGACCCGTACTCACAGCAGGTTCGTCTCCAGCAGCAGCAAGGACAGCCTCCATCCCAGCAGCAGCAGCAGAGAACCGCGTACTCGCGGTTTTGATTCCCAGAAGTGACTCCCTCCTGCCCAACTGGTATTGCAGTTTTTCTTGGACACTTCTTCTTTTTTAATTTTTTTTAAGACTTTTTTTATTATAACCTTCTCCTAGAAAGTCTCAGATGCCAATTTGTTGCTTTTTACATTATATGGGGTGGATTTGAACTTGATTCAGCGGAGGCAGCTGTTCAAGTTTGGAGTTGTGCTCTTACTATCAGAACTTCTACCTGATTTCTGACTTTGTTTACAAACCTGTTCCAGCAAGCTCCGCAAACTGTGATAGCAGGGGACACTAAGAGCTTGCTGACTGGTACTTTCCATGCTGTTGCTTTTTGAAGCACATAGTTTCTAATGTTAGGCTTACAGGACATTGGGAAACATTTCACGTTGGCTGGTTATACAGAATTGAGTGTAATACCAAGTGTGTATCTTTCAATGTGAAGGAATTGGCAGGAATATCCAGAGATTGTTTTTCTGACATTTTAATAGCAAGTTCCAGTATTTGGCTGGTGTGTATATGTTATTACAATTCATCAGCACTACTTAATGCATGCAGCTGAAAGAAAAGAAACTGCAGTTCACTTGTGATACCCAGTCCTGCAAAGGGAGGAGACTGCTTGAGGGGTTGCTGTCTGGGGAGCATTGCAAGAGGCAGAGTTTTACAGGTAGGAATAATCACTGTCTCTGAGATTATATGGAAAATATTACCCTGTTGTTTTTAAATTTTCATTCATCTGTATTTCTGAAGCCTTTCATTTTGTTGGGGTTTTTTTATTTGCTCTTTTAAGAAGGAAATTAAAATGAATGACAATTTGCAAGTTAACAGCTTTGTTTTTTAAAAGGAGTCTTCTATACCAAAGCTTTGTACTCTTCTGTATTCTTTGACCAGCTTGCTAATCTTAAGTGTTAATTTTGCAAGATAACTTGGAATAGAATTTTGCCAAGACTAGAAATCGATCCAGAATAATTTTGGAAATACACTGCTTCATACATAATTTTCGTGCTTCCTTTGTGATATAAAAGGCTGAACTCTGTGTCCAACTCACAGGCAGTAGATCACATAACATGACCTTCACCTGGTCTTCATAGAAAGTCTCTGCTTATCACTCTGCAGGAAAGTAGGACTTGAGTGAGGAGGAGGAAGGATGGCACTTCTTACGGTTTCACCCCTCTCATTGGAGCAGAAATTTTTATTGTTAATTTCTCATCAAATTCCCATGATACTGTTATTTCTTCAAGCTGATTTCACTGTAGAGCTGACCGGAGCTTACAGATTTTGCTTGCTTCAAGTGCAGAGAATATGATAATGAAATGCTGAAAGTTAAATGGTCTAGAAAGAGGTGATTGACCTGGTATTGTGTATGCTGTCTGTCAGATTGAAGATCTGAACTCTTTGTGGTCAGTTGGGTTTTTTCATTAAAGCCATAGATCAGTGTCTTTACCACAAAACCCTCTGTTTTGTGGTAAATACACTGATGCAAATGCAAAAAAAAAAGGGACTAAGAGGTCAAACCGTTTTTTTATCCTGCATAATGAATGTGTGTTTCTTGCTCTGTTACTGACCAGTATGTTGGTGGAAACCTTTGATGGTGCCATTCCAAAACAATTCAGAAATTACAAGACATTTCCACGCTGGAGAACAAACTTTTCTCATAAGTCATGTGATGGTCACAGTGGAGAGCTAAACTTATGAGAAGCCTTGTAGAAAAAAACCCCAGACTCATCCAGGCAAAGCCCTGATCTGGCCTGAGGCTTGACTGTCTGTTGAGCTGGTAAGATTAACCCTACTACAGCTGAAAAAAGTGTTCCCTCTTTAAACAAGTCTGCTCACCTGATCTGAGAGGCCTCTAGAACTCCAAGAACTTGTATCAGTTTTAAAGCCAAGCAAATAATAACTGAAGCCTGAGAATCTGGATGTTAGGTATGGGAGATTGCAGGGGGCGGAAAATTGCAATTATTACTTATTGGAAATTAGGTATAGAAAGGTGGCTTGCTGTGCAAATACCGGTATTTCTAACAAACTCTGAAGGATTTCTCATGCTGGCTCATTTGCAGGTTAGTTATATGTGTGTGCTGATCAGGAAAGGCCCTGGACTTCTAGTAAATTGTCCTTTTATGTAAGCACAGTGTTTTATGTTTTGTTGGATTTGTAGTGAGGTTATTTTCTGGGTGTATGTTTTGTTTGTTTTCTAACATGGTGTATTTTTATTCGTAATACACTGGGAAATAGACTTGTTGAACTGAAACCATGGTTTTTATGGCAAACAATGCCTCAAAATACCTAAAGAGAAGTGAGGAAGGGTGTTAGAGTTAAAGCAATATGCAGAAAGCTGCTGTTGGAGCTATCAGCAGTGAATGTGATCCTTGATTATTACTGGAAACAGGGAGGTTATTCTTGCTTAATTCCTGAATTCTTTTTCTGGTGCCTGTACTTGAAGATGTGCAACAAAGAATTTGGAAAGCACTTCTGAGATAGGGACCCAACTTAAATCTCCTTAGAGTTTCTCAGTAAACAAAGCAGTAGCTTGATTACTGTGCATAGCTGCACACTGATAATGGAAGACAATCAGATCTGTTTCACTTACTGGCAGAAGAAAGAAAATATTCAGTGGCTAGACATTGGTCCTGAGACAGCTGCTAAGAATTCAAACAACAAAAGGGCTTATGCAGACAGCTACGTCATGATCTGCTCCTAATCATGGAGATATGCTTTTATCTAGCTTTGATAAATTGTTGGGCTGGGCAGGAGGAGAGATGATGGAATGAAGGTGACTGGAGCTGCTGATAATATGTGCAGTTCAGCATTAAGACAATAGTTTTTGGTGCTTAGGCTGTATAATTTGACCTGACTTCTCCAGGGATGGTGTAGGATGGTGTAGCCACTTACTCTCGGAAGTACTTGCTCCTCACATTCCTGTGAACGTGTGCTCAGGCATACCAGAAAGTGTCATTTCTAGATTCCTGGCTGATCCCTTGCTCCAGGCAATGTGGAACTGAATGCAGGGCAGGGAAGGAATGTCTGCTGTCAGATTCTACCTTCCCCTGGAATTTGGAGTGTAATCTCCTGCTAAGGTCGTTCAAGTGTATTTCAAAAGTGATTCCCGAAGTTGCACTCATCTTGGGTATTCATGGAATCTTAGACTTCCTTTCCTATTTTTGTTTCCTTGGATATGCCCTCATTTTACCCAAGGACTGATATGCCTTAATATAGTTGAAGTTTTTGTATTTGATAGGGGATATATTTTGACTTAAATCCTGTGAAACTGTACAGGAATTGCACAGGTCTAGAAGCAAGTTCAACGGTTCTTTAAACATATGCATAAACTTTTAAGAATTATTTAATTAGTGATACCACAATTTTAGTTTAAAACCCCACCAACCTACTGAAGAATATGATAGGATTTGAATGAATTATATTGCATTCCTAAAATACCTTTTGAGTGAGTGTGTGTATGCATATAGAGAAAGAGAGATCTCGTACAACACAGTATGGAGGCATCTTGCCTTCAAATTAGCTTCATTTCTTTTCTGGTTGTTGTCTTTCTGTTTGCCTGAAGTGCTTGCTGTGTCCTTGGTCAGCATATTTACACACCATGTCCTTTGAGCTCCTAACAGCATCTTCTCTGAACAGTCTGTTCCCTTTTTGGCAGTGCAGGTGTACTCAGGTGTCTGCACTGTGCAAACCAAGACGGCAGGGGGAGAAAATAGAGGGTAGAGGTGGGGAACTTAGGAGCCCTGCCAGCTCTCAAAGCAGTTCTGAGTTGATTAAAGCCCAAGAACTGGTAGTTCTCTCTGCTTGACTGCTGCAGTTCTGTGTCCAGCACTATGGGAGCTGTTCTTGCTTCACACACATAGGTGCCTCCAAGGACACAACCTGAGTTGCTAAGCAGAAGCAGACTTACCCAGAACCTTGGCATGTTCACCTCCAAAGCAGAGAGAGTGACAGACAAAAGGACTTCTTGAAATCAAGGGAAAAGCGAGTGTTACCTGCTTTTCTACCAAGGCATATTATGCAGTGTTGCAGTTACCCTCTCCCCCTGTGAAGAATTTTTAAGCCATTTTCTGTTACTACGAAACAAGCCTATCTTAGTGACCCCTGACAGCTCCTGAGTTGTTTGTACTCCAAGGAACATCTCTCTGACAAACAGCAGCTGCTCAAACTCACTACTGAAGTTACAGATTACTGCATTTCAGTGAGCAGTCATCCCAGGTCTGCGCTTCAGAAAGTTGCTCTACTCTGCTGATTGTCAGCTGAGAAATAGGAAGCATTTTTTTAGTGTTCTTATTTACTTTTAGGATAAAGTCTTTATGTCTTGCTTGCCCATCTCCAAGTAACGCTATCAAAATTAAGGACAGCTTGGTTGTATGTTAATGAATTTTGCACTTAGCCTCAGCCTCCGGATCCAAGGATCTCAGATAAGGTAAGAGCAGTATTCAGTGAATTTAGGGAAAAGTCTTTCTGAGGTTAGAAAGAGCCTATAACAATGCCTTAAACACTTTAGTCTATTGGACACCTAACTGTAGTAAAAAGATGATTTTTCTTTTTGTCAGTGCTGAACCAGTGACCCAGTAGAGCAGTCAAGGAGATACTGAAGCTCTTTTATTGTATAGATATAAAATTTAGGCCATATCCACTTCACAGAGGTAAAAATAATCCTCTTTTTTTCCCTATAGACAGGGAGTGTTATATTCACATTCCCTCAGATATGAGTGTGGAGTTCTCCAGAAGTCTTTTAGAACTTTGATTACTAAAAGCAATTGTTTGGAAGGTTTTTTTAATGGGTATCAATGGCGACTATAAAGCTCTAAAGAAGACAGGATAAAATAAGAGACTTGTGTGGGTTGGCTGATTTAAAATACCTTTGCTCAACAGTTTAAGTATGTGACTTCCTGGCAATCCATTTTATAGAGCCCTTCCTTGCTTCCTAGAAGCTCTAAATTTAGGAATGCAGTTAATGTGAAATTAAGAGCTGTCCGTGCTTAACACACAGCTAACTACGGAGAAAACCCAAGGAGTAGCAGTTGAGCTGGAAGAGACTGGGATAAATATAAACTGAGTGTGATGTGGATGGATGGACTCTGCCAAACATGGTGGGGGAATCTTCAGGGTACAGTTTCATGCTCCACTTGACACGGTCTAGGTGTGTGGCATTGCTGAAAAGGGACTCTCTCCTGTGTTTATTCCTGACTCCAACTCTGATCTTTGGATCAGATCATGAGTTTATCCAGTTAAAACAATTCCATTTGGCTAGGGTGTGTTTTTTCAGCTGCATCAGGAGGTTTGTCTTGTCTGACTGTACAGCGACAGTCAGTCATTGGTCAATGCAGTCAGTACAAGAAAGGTGCTGGGGAAGACGTGTGGTGTATCCTGGAAGTAATAATCAACTGCTGGACTGGCTGACTGTACAGCTTTAGTGTATTTCTGTATTTAACAGGAGTCTGGAGGAAACAATGTGTTCATGTACATCTGAACTGTGGCTTTTTTGCATGGGCAGCTGCAGAGGGCAGAGAGCACTGCAGCCATTCCCAGCCAGCAGCCCGGCCTTCCCGGCTGCTCTGAGTCACCGCCCACGGGTCAGTGAGGCAACAGAAGGGGTGGAATGCCGTTTGGAGCAGTGGCTGGGGCCAAGCCTGTGTGAGTGGCAGTCTCTGCTCTGGAGCAGGTGAGGTGTGCTTGAATATGTCCTGACTTACCAGCAATGCATGTGGGCAGCAGCTCACAGTGGTGAGTGATGACAGCTTCTGACTCACCTTGTTTCACCAAGTCCCATGGTGTGCAGAGGTCTGATTTAATTATTGCAGTTTATACCAGTGTTATTCCTACATGAACACTCAAAAGTTCTGGCTAAAGCTAGGCTTTTATCCCTTAGCCTGAAATCCACTGGCACTAGTTTCATGGGTACATATTTACAGAAATTGGTCTGTGCAAATGACAGTGTCCAGAGGAGATCGTTGAGTGAAGTGGATGGAGACCTCTCAGAGCTGGTCACCCACTTCAGACATAGAGGAAATTTCAGGACTTGTAATAATTGACAAAAAATGTCTGACTTCTTCAGAAGGTCTTTCCCTCATTCCACGAGGGAGGAACAAAAGCAATTGTAATTAATTAGGCTAATTATTGCTGCTCATCAGTGAAGCTGACACATGTAAGCAGTGAGCTGATCCTCCCTCCAATGTACAAACTCTAATAGTTTATTTCCTTTATCTCTGTCTGTCACCAGTAGTGAATTGATGTGCATTTTCACCCTTGCAGAGGAAAAGGTTTGCCTGACAGCCTTCTGTGCCATGTGAGAGAGATGCAGGAGCTTTCCTTGTTTCTCCTGTTGTAAGGGTTTAAGTTTTAAGGTGGACAAAGTCTTTTTGAGTTGGGTAGGAATTTCTGAGAGTGCATCTGGGTAGTACAACCCACATCATAGATCCACTACAGAGATTTGTGTTTCTGTTAGTATATGTAAATTAGGTCAAGAGCAAAGATACACACTGATTTTCATTTTTGGGGGAGTGGGTCAATAAAGATGAACCATAAGAATAGTTTGAAGGCTGTGTGTATAGTTGTATTTCTGGTATTTCAGCCTGACCCTAAAAAAGGCACTAAATTGTGTTGGTTTTCCTATTTAAAACAAAACAAAACCACATAACAACAGCAACCCCCTAACCCCTAATTCTTTGTTTTGCTGTTGAGAGCTTTATGAATTCACTATGGTCATACAAAATACTGTTCTGTTTTGTGGAGGGATATTTTTTCTTTTTGTATAGGAAAAGGGAGGATACAACCCATGACTCTTAACTGTGCTTCAATGCCTCCAGTAGTTCAACTTGGCAAGATAACAAAACCAGTGCAGAACTTAAAAGGTAATTAATACTTCTGAGAAAAAAATATTTTTAAATGCCATGCTGGTGAATCAATCTTTTTTTTTTTTTTTTTTAATTAAACCTTTTTTCAGCAAAAACCGGTGTTGCAGATCAGGTACTCATGTTCAGGTCTGCCCTTCAGTGATGTGAGTGTACTAAATGGCAGATGGGAATGTTGATGATTCACCGAATATATTTATGTGTAAACACTACCTCACCAGAAAACAGCTTACCAAGAGGTATATGGAACTTAAAATTTGTTTTCAGTGAAGCCTGCTCTGTAGTACAAATACAGTGAGCTCTTGCTGTGAGAATACAGATGGGAGAGCCCTCTGTGCTGCCTGTCTAATCACCTGAGATGTGCCTTTCTGCTGCTCTTTGTGCTTTCTGGGCACTGCCCTTCCAGTCATGGCTAATAACAGCACTTAGAGGCTGTCCTGGTTTCAGACATCCACTGCCAAGTCAGCCCCTGTTTACCTGTGATGTGGTTTTTCTGATTCATGAGTTCTCACCTGTGCGTGACCACTTATCTCCTCCTGGCAGAGATGAAAATATTCTTTGCTATGAAAAACTGCTGGGAGCTTGACATCCTCTTCCTGCTGTAAATCTCTGACCATTTCCAGCAGCTCCAAGGCAGCCCAGGGAGAAGCTGGCATTGACCACCTCAAGTACTCTGCTATGCAATCTGAATAAATATGAAAAATGCCGCTTTTAGTCTCTTGAGCTTTTACTTTCAGCTGCTTCTCTCCAATGATGATAGCCATAAATCATGTTTAGCATAATCTCATTCCTCATTTTTATTTTTAGTAATTGACTCCAGGAAGTGTGGCTTAAAATAATAAGTTTAAAAAGAGCCAAATGATCAGTAAAATCTGTCCTTCCAAAACCAAAAATCTCTCCTTCCACCAGGATTGTTAGACAATTCAATTAGTTTTGGTTTGACCTTGAAATGCCCAGTCTTGCTGGGCTGTGCCTGATATTTGGCCATTCAAGGAGTAAATGATCAGCAGCATAGGAATTTAAAAGAAGTTTAACAAGCCAAGTGTCTTCCACTCCATCCTGTGGGTGGGACTTGGGCAGCACTTGTGTGACTTGCAGTTGACAAAAGTTGATGGCAAATTAGCAATTTAAAAATTTATCACTGTAATTATCACCTGTTCTATTTCCTCATCTCCACCCTTTGGAAGAGATAAAAAACCCCAGCATCCTCTGGTTGTGCTCATAGAAATGTTTACAAGTAATAAAGTTATTTATTTAGTATACTAGAGTATAGAAATACTGAGATTGTTGTGAATAGAAATGTAATTTACTTTGTCCTTTATCTTTGCTTCAGGAAGACTTTGACCAGTGTTTTAAAGAAGCTGTGGAGCCTGGGTTAGTCACAGCAGTTCAGCTGTTTGAGCAGTGATTCATTTCTACCCGTTCTTAGTTCTAGCTGTGGTGTTGGTAATGAAAAGCTGACAGCTGAAATTAGAGGACAGAGGTGGAAAGGACTTTGTCCAGCAAGAGAGCAGCAATCTACAGCTGTGCTGCCTGAGATATAATTTGTTCACCAGTGATTTGATTACTCAACAGTCTACATGGGTTCACAAGCCATTCACAGGAATTGAATTTCTAAACAGAATGTAGACAAAAGTTTCCTTTAATGTAGGACAAACCCCCCTAACGCTGCATTAGGGTTGACACAGGGCACAGGATCTCTGCCATAGTTCTGTGTTGGACTGCTGTTAAAATGAGGTGCATAATTCATGCTCAGCACAGGCAGTTGAGACCATGACTCATTTGTGCCTCGCTAAAATATTAAACTTCCAGACCACTTCAATTACAAGCCTGGCAAGACATACAACCTGATACAGTAAAATATTTATCTGTGTTATCCAGGCAATGGCAAAAGAATCCAGTCATTACAAAGAATGCTACTTGTGATTAATTATTTAATTAGGTTCTTTAATCATTTTGGCTATCTAGGAGTAGAAGGAGCTGCAGTTCCATGGGCATTCCACTTACTAAAGTATTTTGGAGATGCGTGAAAGCTTTGTATCTTCAGGAATTTAAGCCTTTAAAGCCTTTGTGCATGTGTAAGCAACTGTTATTCTGAAGGAGGATGGAAGATAAGAGAAACTGGGCAAACTTACACTTCTGTAATAGCAAAGATTAAAGATGAGTTCTAAAAGAGAATCTGAAAATGATCTTGAGGTATTTGAGTTTTGAGGAGGGGGAAATACTAACAGTGCATTGAATAAATGCACTCAAATAGCACATGTTAAGTAATGAAGCTCTACTGATTAAAGATTAATTTAAATGTTCTTGATGATTAGGTCTAATGTAACATAAATAGTGCTTCCAAATTGCTAAAACGGGAACCTTGTCCATGAGCATTCTTTTTCATCTAGCTGGTAGCAACAGCTAGATTTTACATGCATTGTATAAGAGATTCAAAATTCAATTTTTTTGTGTTTAAATAGGCAGCACTGTTGAGCTCTGTTTGCAGACAACAGATGGACTTAGCAGTGGACTTTGCCTGGAACTGAATGCATGCAAATGGCTCTATATGTGAAACTGTAGAATGCACTGAAAAATCTGAGTATTGCAGCTCATGTTTCCCTGCATAATGAAGTCACTGACTAGGATGATCAGATTATAAAAAGTCATCTTGGGTGTTTATATAATACCTAGGTTCAGCTGAACTATTTTTAATCAGGAATTCATATTGTTTATCTTGTATGTTCATTTATATCCTTTCATCATGCATTTGCATACATTGTGCTGACCTTTTGTGGAAACCCTGCAGGATTTTGGTAACAGCTGAAATTTGATGTGAACTTGATCAGCTGTTACAGGCTGGGTAGGATCTCAGCAAAACAGCTCACAGGGTGAAGAGCTTCTGTGAACAAGGATACAGAGAGTTTTTCTCTGATAATCAATGCTTTTCTACTGGAACAGAATGTTAATCCATTTATTTTGTAAGGATATTTCATTTTTCATCTGTTTTTAAAGAGGGTGACCAGAGACTGTGAAGTTTTGGCAGCTGCTGATCTCTGAGCTGCAGCATTGCAAGACTCAATGTTTTTATCTTTTTGTTTTGATCATAAAGTCAAGTAGGGGTGTTTCCTAAGGCCTCTGGCAAATACTGGTGAAGAATGACTGCTCCTAGGTGTGTTGGTTACAGTAGTGATTTGCAAATCTTCCTGACTTTCTGTAATGGTTTAGGTTTCTTCAGGGTGTATTATGTAGTGTATTTCAGCAATCTTGATGAACTTTTTTCCCTGCAATCAATCTATTGCCTTCGTTCTGAAAATTCACACGCAGATTCTTCTCAGTTGTGTCTTCATTCAGCTGCCAACTTACACTTTTTCATCCATCTCCTCAACCCATAATCCATAGCTTCTAACAGGTCATCCTGCACAGCAGTGCTTGCACCCAGTCCTTCCAAATATACCTAGTGATTCTTTCTGTAATTCCCTGAAGTTATCTTTGCAAAAGTTGTGATGGTTATGAGTTCCTGTCAGAGAGAGGAGGGGCAGAATGAGCTGGGAAGTGCTGTGCCTGTGTGTGGTGGGGCAGCAGTACAGATCACCCTCACAGCTTTACAGTCAGCAGCCTCTGCCTGACCACGCGTGTTAGGGCTGCTCCCTTCCTCACTCACCTTTCACAGGGAAAATTTAGTGGCCAGGAGCAAGTGTGAAGGCATCTGGCAGCATAACGAATGGCAGAGATTCCTCACCTGGAATGTGAGCCTTTCTGCTGTAGATTTGGACAGGTGTAATTTATGTTTGCTTGCAGTCCTAGATACTGCTGCTGCCATCCAGGAGAGCGGAGCCCAGGGAATGTTTTTGTGCACTCACCAAACGACTGATGTTGGTTTAGGTTTGGGGTTGGTTGGCTGGGGGTGTTGTTTGTTTGTTTTTTAATGTGTACCACATCCTTAGGGGAGGGATGATCAATATTTAAGGAATGTAACAACTCCTATACTACCTCCACTTGGAGACAGAAGTTACCACAATAAGAGTGTGTGTTGTAGGGAGTGGAATGTGCAATATAATTTACATACTCCAAATTACTGGCCTCCACCCCAACTTGAGACAACAATAGCTGGTGTTGGAACTAGAAGGTGTCAAGCCTCTGCTTCCATCCCTCCCTTTCCTGAAGGGAAAAGAAAGACTTTATCACTGGGCATGGTAGATGCTCCTGGAGATACTCATGTCTGAGACATTGCCCTGGCCAGGGCTGCTCCCTGCTAGGTTGTCAGCTGGTAATCTCAGGCACCAAGATAGTCTGGAATTCAAGTACCACCCCATAGTATGTCCTGTTTCTTCACCAGTCAAGCTTGAGACCCCTTACTAACAAGCTGTAACAAATGCAACATAATTCGTTCTTCAACTGTTGTTTATTTTTGTGTTCATCTTTGGTAGCTTTGCCTTGGTAAGCATCTAACTCAGTCATCACTGAGTATTAACAACGGAAAAGAAGATGCAAAGCTGGGTTTGGGAGGCAATATTCCCTGGAATACACAAGTACAGAGAAGAGAACATTAAATAGTAGGTTAAATTCTCAAGCCTATGCTCTGCTGTATCTAGCTATTTCTCCAGCATATTACTGCTTTGATCCCTACTTACAGTTTGCCAATCAAGACACATTTTATGACAAGATAACATTTTACTTACTTTTTTCACTTTCTTGCTCTGACTGGGACTTTCTGCTTCTCTGTAAATGTTTGGCCTAAAAGGTTTGAATTAATGTCTCCTCTTTAGACAGATGCTGCCATTTAGAAGTGTTATCTGAAAGACATGCAATTAATTCTTGACCTCAATTAAGTCAGTACAAAGTTCTCACAGCTGAGTGTGATAAGCAGTTATGGTTCTATGATACTGAATTTGCTGTGATGTATCATTCAGCATTAACACAAGGCACATCTTGTTTGATAATTTTTCAGAACCTCAGCACATCAGCCTGTTCTGTCTTCTCCTCCCTCCCCCCCTCCAAATCTAATTATAGTGGCTTCCACTGCAGTCTGTCAGTCTTGACAACTATAAGTGGAAGCAAGTGGAAAGATTTGAATTCTACCGATAACCAGAGTTTATTCATCCATCTCAAAGCTACATTTAATACAAACTTTCAACCCCCAAAGCTGGGGATGGATCCCCACCTGAACAACGTGGTGCGTGTCCTGCTCAGAGCCTCCAGCTTCCATGGGAAACCTTGGGGGTGCAGAGCAGGGAGGTGAAAGCTGGGACCTTAGAGAAACTTGCATTTGAGACACTGTGAGATGAGGCATAAAGCACTGGTGGGTCGATGAACTCCAGCCTGGGCCATGTGGGATCGACGAGGGTGTACAGCTCCAGAGGAGCTCAGTGAAACTGGGACTACTGATATCTCTATATGGAGAAAAAGGGATAAGAGTTGGTAAGGTTGAAAGGGTTTTTATCTTCCACTTGCATCACTTCTGTTTAACAAATGGAGTTTCTGTTGGTTTTACTCTTTGATAATTTTTTTTTCTAAATACATAGTAGCAAAAATAGCATTACAGTTACATCTATAATTAGGAAACTGTATAATTTTGAAACCTTACTTTAGTTTCCTTCTGCCTTTTTGTTACGAGACTTAGGCTGAACAAATCAAACTATGTAATCCCTTGTGGTCTGGCTGGATTCATCCATGCCATTAGGACTGCTTTTCTCAGCCACAGTTAAAAATGGTGCAATGGATTTTATAACTTTTTATTAAGTTGAAATGCATCAATAGCACTAATGATAAACAATTGTGGTATTTTAGGAAGAACAATTTCCAGCTCTTACTGCACATGCCACCCTATGGAGCTTTTGAGCAACACTTGACTGTGTGGCATGAAAATAGGGAGTAATTCTCCCTTACAAACACGTTTGTGCTGTGGCACAGACTTGAGCAAACTGGTCTTGGATGTCTGTGGTAAAAAATATATAACAGCATTACTACCATCTAGATTAAAATTCCTCTTTGATTGATGACTATTGCCTAAGTCTGTGCTGTTGGCTGGTGTAAATCAGGATAAAGTGGTTTGGATTGGCTGTGGGCAGGACAGGAAGGGGCTTTATTGTAGATGCCAATCATAGGACAGGGCATGGTGCCTCCTCCCTTCCTCTCCTTCCGAGCACGTTGGGCCTGCCCTGGCTTAGGATGATAAACTTAATATGAAACTGCAGATAAGATGTATAAGGATTTTCTGGAATTCAACCTTCTCCTGCATCTGTGGAAAAAAGAAGCCTTCGTTTAAGACCTAATTGTGGCTTTTGGTACCTGAAGGGAGCCTACGAGAAAGATGGAGAGGGACTTTTTACAAGAGCATGTAGTGACAGGACAAGGGGGAATGGATTCAAATTGAGAGTAGGTTTAGATTAGGTAGTAGGAAGAAATTCTTTACTGTGAGAGTGGTGAGGCACTGGCACTGGTTGCCCAAAGAAGCTGTGGATGCCCCACCCCTGGAAATGTTCAAGACCAGGTTGGATGGGGCTTTGAGCAACCTGGTCTAGTGGAAGGAGTCCCTGCACAGGGCAGGGGGGTTGGAACTAAATTGTCTTTAAGGTCCCTTCCAATCAAAGCCATTCTGTGATTCTATGATCTTTCTCTGGAAGAAAAAAACCAAAACAGGATACCTTTTAATGTCTAACTGATAGTATTGTCTACCTTAATTAATGATTACTCATTAACCAGTGCCAACAGTATCTCTAACTGAACTCTTTCCAAAGAAATGAATAATTGCCCTTAACAGTGGACATCAGTATTCTACATTCAGCAGAGAGACAGCAACAGTGTTTTTCAGCCAGGTAGCGAGGCTGCAGAGGAGGTGGGTAGCTTGAATTGCAAATTATGGTGTGACTTCTCTTTTTGGATTTCCCAGTGTTGCATTATTTCTTCAGTCAGCTCGAGCTTGTGCAAAAACTGTATAAGCAGCTTGCAACATGGATGTGTTCATGACCTTCTTTGGGTAACCGAGTTAAACATAGTCTTGAGGAAGCTCAGCAAAACAGTTGCAAAGCTGCATATGGCATCATAAGACAAGGAGGTTGCATGCTGTGCTAAATTGGGGGAGGGAAGATGAGGAGTTTTTTAACAGACCTCTGTGCTGCTCACATTTCCATGATGGTATTTATTTTACAATACGTGTTCCCTGGAAATGTCCACTGGACCTTGGATCAGACCTGATTAGTTTGTCCCCAGGTCTTCAGTCAGCTCAAATAGGATCGATCTTTGTACTTTGCCCAGTGCTGTCTGAAATCACTGGAATTCAACACATGGACAAACAGACTTCCCCTCAAAGGCAACTGTTGTTGTTACATCCGACTCTTTACTTTCTTTTTCAACTAGAAAAAAACACCACTTTCCTGAAACATCAATATTAATTTTAGGTTGTAACAATACAGAATTCAACAAACGTAAGAAGGATAAAGTAGTGTGAATAACTCTCTAATTTTGTAACAAGCTGTTCACTAGGGATTTAAGTGTGAGAATCATCTTAATAACAGTGATAAGTATTTATTTAGTTCTCTTATATTTATGGTTTGGTCTACAAACACTGACTAGGTGTTAAGAGTTTACCAAAACCCAAGTAGGTCAGTCTGGTAAATGTTGACTTGAAGTGAACTTGAACGAAAATAAGAGTTTCATCCGATTTTTATGCAACATATGAACTTTATGATCAGGACCACACAGTGTAGTGCTTAATTTGCCAGTACAGATGGAGAAAAATATTAGAGATTAATTCAGGGCAGTCAAATTCCTGTTTTTTCTATATATATATTTTTTAAATGGCTAATCACAAAACAGTGTGATAACTAGAAAATGTTAGGAGTCCCATCTGCCTAAAGACGGGTTGGCTTCATCTCTGTGTTTGTACCATGCTTCCTTATACAAACTTAATGAGCTTACAAAAAAATCTTGCAAAGTGCAAGCTTATGTATAATCAGCATGTTATCATTGCCTGAAGTAATAAGATTCTGTAGTCGAATTGAATTAAATCAATGTTATGGATAAAAGATTTCATAACCAAGCTAACAAAGAGGTTAAAGATTAATTAGTTGGAGTAACTCTAGAGCTCCTGTCTTTCAAAAAAAGCCAACAAACCAACACAAAACAAAAATAGACCCCACAAAACAAATCAAAAGCAAACCCTCAGCTGAAACTTACCTTGGTGACAGTAGTGTCAATGGGGGGGAGGGAATACACCCATGTAACTGAGATGAGAACTCAGCTTTGTTGTGCTCAAGCTGCCCATTGACTGACACACGGAGTATGGCAGAAACACATTCCATACAGCAGCAGATGAAAGTGTTGCTCACTGACCACCTGGTTGCATTGTGCTGTATCTGTTACCTGTCTTTAATAAGAGGCCTCTGTCAAAGTCTTCAGTTTAGCTTTAATGAGAAATCAGACACCTCAAAACACCTGACTTATTCAGCTCACAATTACAGGGATTGGTATGGGGACTTTATTATGGTATGAAAAGGCATTGTAATACCAGGAACAACCTCTCTGGATTTTAAGATTATAGTGATTGGGACAACTGTGAAATACATTATGAGTAACCTTACCAGGTCTACATATGAGTTACAGAACATGCAGCTGCAATAAGAGGGCTTATATTCCTCATATGCTGGACCAAGAGTAACCCAAAAAATTATGACACGTACATCTTATGTAAAACAGATTGAAATGGAAAACCCAAGAGTGGCATTGTGTGAAGGTTAACGAGCTCTGCCTAAGCAGAAAATTATGAAATTTGCATATAGCTGGTAGAAGAAAAGGAGCGATGGCTACACCTTCTGCTAGTCTTGACTAGCTGGCAAGTTGTTCAAGTGTGATATATTCTGGATTTTGCCTTACAAATGGTGAAGGTCATGAACATGAACAAGATGACTCTACTGTTCTTAACCAGCTCCAAAATTCCTTGATTTGCTCCTGTTTTGCTGTAGACAGAAGAAGGACATTCAGATATTAATGTACCCAAATTCCTTTGTGAGATTAAGACAGCCTTCACTGAAGCATCATATGGCTTTGTCCCCCGCTGTAGCTTATACTTAGAGTCTCTTTAGATTCTTTGTGGTGGAAGTAGTACAGATGCTGGTTATCACACTGCTCGTGTGCCACAGAGGAAATAAAGGTATCCAAAAATAGTTAAAAACAAACCCTTGACAAATCCTAAATAAGAGTGGTTCTAAATATTAGAACATGATCTCCACCTGAAAAAGTTTATGAACTATTACTTTTTACGTTTCCATACCCAGTAAATCTATTTTGACACCGCCTTGGACTCAGCAACCAATTGGAAAGCCCATGATAAATAAGAATTAGGTATTAAATGGGACAAAAATACATTCCCACAGAGAATGCCCAACTATGCTGGCCAATTAAATTGAGCAGCAGCAATCCACCAGATGAGCTCCATCTGAAAAGCAGGGCAGGGAGGATGTAGTACACATGTTCCTGACAATCTCACTGTATAAAGACCCAATTTGAAGCAGGACTTAGGAGATGGCGTGATGGGAGCACAGCCAGCCCCAGCATTAGACGTGAGCTGTCTTCTCTCTTCCCCAATATTTTTGATACAGTGATATTTTTGTACACTGATTTTGTGTAGCTGTGTCTTCCACGTCTCACGGCCTCCTTGGTTATGCCTTGGTTTGCTCTGAGGACACCCCAGAAGCTGCGTGTCAAACTTTATTTTTTACTTTGTGTGGGACAGAACTTCAAGCATTGCACTGGAGTTGCCTCACTGGAGCCAGAGTTTCTTCTTCTGTCTGTGTCTAACTGTATAAAATTCCCTTGGGCAAAATTACAAATGCAATAATGACTGGTTATAAAATGTTTACTTGGGTCTCATTTAGGCTTACAAAAATTTTGAAATGAAATATCAACTTAAAGAGCTATGTAACAATCCAACTTGCATCATATTTAATGATGCCTGGTTAAAAAAAAAAAAAACAAACAGCAACAACCAAAACCCATTTCAGGTCAAATGCTGCTACTTCAATGCTATTTTTTATTCACTCAGGAAAAAATACATTTTGTTTAGTCTCTCTTACACTAGTAATAAAAAAATGTCCCTAAAACAACTCAAGGCCTTAACTTGGCATCCTGCAGTCTTGTTAAACAAGCATTGTCTAAGATCTGATGTCAACTCAAGCTAGTAGAAGGGAGAAGAAAAGTGTGCATTTATTGTGAGCCTGAAATTTTTGGTCACGCTTGTGAGATTTCCTCTGAGGCCTATAATTTTTTTTAATGTGAAAAAGCCTTTCATCCAAGGGCTTAAATATTAGACAAAATGAGCAAAAATGACAACTCTGTATGCTAGAGCCAAGGGAACTGGCAAGGCTGACTTGTCTGCAGCTGGCTGATGTTGGTGAAAGGATCTGGAGATGCAAGCAAGGGAAGGAAGGTTGTCAGGGGGCTGAGATTCAGTGTCAGCTCAGTTAAAGCCTTTTTACATAAATTCAGGAATGTGACAAGTGTTAAAGTCAATGCCACAGTTTACTTCCTTTTTAACTTCTGCTTCATGTTACCCTGAACTGCCCTTAAAAGAATTAAAGTGCAAACAAAAGCATCTTTGACTGAAAGGTAAAATAGTCTGATAAGATTTACTTCCTGGAGAGAAATGACAAAAGGAAAGTGGCCTGGGTTTTATGTTTTGTGTGTGATAAATGAATGCAAGCCTTCAAAATGAACTTGTGTGTCTGAAAGATTACTGAAAATAGATCTATTAAAAAGCATGTCTACTGTTGGATGACAACAGGAAAGAATTTGAGATCAGTTTGCCACTGAAGATCGAGGGACTTTGACAAGCATGGTTCCTCCTGAGGTGCAGCTGGTGGAGATGGAGTAACTGATACTGTCCTTTAATTTTAAGCATTTACTTGGAGAATGGAGGTGATTCTGCCTCTCTTACAGAGGTTGCAGTAGAAGCTACTGTTACAGAGTATTTTGGAACGTTTAACTGTTGTAATGAAAACGTTGAATGTTCTGAAGACAGTAATGCAAAAATCCTTCACACTGGGGTATTTGACACTGTAAAGCAGCTCAGAATTAAAGGTTAACTGTAATTTATTTTTTTCCAGATCCTAAAACTTCCTCCATTTTGTGTTTTGTTTTGGGTTTATCTTTCTTTCCCCTTTCTTTATTGCAGATTATAGAAAACATAGTTAGGTCCTTGATGCTTCTTTAAACTGTGACGTTTCCAAATCCAATGCTAACTACTTAATTCACTTCAGATGCTTTCTGTATTTATGCTCCCCTGAGTATATTCCCTATTTCATATTATGCATCTTCCAGCAGCCTGTGCTCTGCCTGTTCCCATCTCTGTAGTTCCTCATGGCAGTTTAGTCTACTTTCATGTTTCCTATCATGCTCTTTTTTTTCTTTTTAAATAAAATTTTATTTAATTCCCCAAGTAACCAGTTGTTTTTTCAGACAGGCTGGAAGCAGTAGTTGTTTTCTGCTCTGTAGAACTTCTGAGATTTCTCAGGCTATTTTCTTGTCCTTGCTCTCTGTATGATAGAGATTATGATTTGTAAAGGCCATTTTGTTTTTACTGTCATCAGCACAGGAGTGCATCCTCCTAACCCTTTTTTCTCCAGCCATATGGCATCTGCAAGCTTCACTTTGCTACAATGAAAGCAAGCAGGGAGGGCTGATTGAATGTGGTCGTGACAAACGAGCAGCTTTTGATTTGCCATCTTTGACCCAGACAGAGGTTCAAAAGCATTCCAAAACTTGCTGTTTCCTAACTCCAGAAACCAATCTTTCAGCTAGCTGGTGTTTACAGCTCCAAGCCTGGATTCCATTATGACTCGTGGACTGCTTGAACGTGTGCGCTGCATTTCCTCCTCGCAGCTACGCTCGCAGGCAGCTCTAATGCTACGGCAAAGTTGGAATGCAAAGATGTGCCATTGAAGGGCAGAGCATGACAATGACAGTGGCTTAATCACTTCCGGAAGCGTACCCAGACATGAAAAACGTTACCTTCTCCGAAAGGCTTTCCAGGAGTTTATGACTGACACCAGCCTGGAATCTTGCAGCCAGATCTAGTGTTCAGACGCAGTGTGTATGGATTAAACATCTTCCAGCCTGTGCAGTAACCTGTGTGTTGTTCAGGATAACTTGTTAAAGTAGCCAAATATAACAGATGTTTGTTTATTACTATGTCACATTCACACCTCTAACATGTTTTCCCTTCTTACTGGCAGGAATAAGCCTAACTGTGGTTTTGGTCTGTAGGTTTTTATGAAGGTAAGTGGGAGACAACTCCAATATTTACTTATCTGCTCCAGCGATCACTGACATCGGTTAATCACCTCATTTTACCAGTGTTCATATCTGTATCTACCGGTTAACAAGCACATTAAAATGTATTTTTACAATGATCAATACTGACATCCCTGTCAGTATTTCTGTGAGGCTGAAAAGAGAAAGTTATAGGGGAGGTATTCAGTCAAAAAACATGTAAACTTTAGAGAAATTATTAAAAAGGCCATAAAGTGAGAGCTGTTTATATTATTACTTTGCCCTTTTTTTGCATATATAGTAGTAAAATGACAAACTATATATAATGAAAGCTCATGAAGCCCAGAGACTGAGGAATGGCTTCCAGAAATTGGAATTTATTTTTTTAAAACTGAAACCAAAAATCACTCGTAATACTTCTGGGCTTCAGAGTCGTTGACCTAATAAACAATTGCTGCTTTTAGTTGTTTTCTTCTTTTTGTTTGCAGTAATGGCACACATGTACATGTAACTTCGTGCTAGAAAGGATTCTTCAGAGGCTCAGACTGGGTGACACAGCTGGCTTCCCAAGAGCAGCGAGGTTATTTCATTGTGCACGCTTCCTGGGACCTGGGTTGTCCATGGGAAGGCCAGGAAACGAGGAATACGGGTGGGTCTTTGCTACGAGCTCATTCAGCAGAATGCTAAACCACAGCTTCCTAAGCTCTAAGGCAGTCACTGACAAAGAATGAATGCTTTGTATGGCTGCTTCCCCATGTGTAATTCCTTTCTGCAGGATAAATTGCCTAATTCATTACTTGTCTAACATCATTTCTGCAGTCTCTCATTGGATGCATCAGATTTCAGAATAGTATTCCAAACTGTGCAGTGTGAATAAAATTAAGATACATAAATTTTTCTAAAAATTAATTATATTTTTAATCTTGGAATGATACATAAACTAAGCTTCATTTTGCTGTTGGATGTAAAACATTAAAATGTATCCTTAATTCTGGTCTAGAAATGGTCCTTTTTCTACCTGAGGATTTTGGAGCAAAATTTTGCTGAGAATAACTTCAAGTATATACCCAGAGTTGTTTGTATGAGACACATGGAAAAAACCCCAAAACCAGCATAAAACTTAAGTTCTACTGATGCTGGTAACACTTCAGAACAGCTCAAGATGACTGCGTAATGATTACTGAGCATAACTGTCCGATTTAACCTAGGAATAAAAATAACACAGACAAAAAACCTCCCAGACTTGGAAACACTCATGCAAGATGTGTCCTTCTTGTCAAAAAGGTCAGCAATTCAGTTTTGTTTTGTTTTGTTTTGCTCAAATAGAACACGATGGTATTATTCGGTTGTTTGCATTTTTAAGTTCTCAAATTAAATCTATCTGGAAAAACAACTTTGTTTGCTTCCTGGAATAGAGGTTGGGATTTAATTTTGTTGATGGCACAGTCATCTCGGAAGCCTCATTGTCTAGGAAACTGTAGACTAGCTTTAGACATGGCATGGTGAGTATGTGAAAACAATATGTTTTTCAGTCCACATATTACAATTTGAACTCTTTTTTTAAATTTTTTTCAGCACAAAAGACCTTCTAGCATGTCTCCTTGTTAAGGTGGTTTCAGCTGCTGCTCTTCCTTAAGAACGCCAGCAGGGTTAAAATCACTTGCAAAGCCATTCTGCTCAGCGTAAGTATTTTAACAGTGGAAGTAAGCTGAGGCCTTCTCAGTAAGGGCTGAAGGAGCTCTGGCAGTGCTCCTCCATGGCCTCTCCAGGGGTTAGAGAGAAGACAGGCACAGACCTGTGTCTGACAGGCACAGCGAACAGACAAGAGGCAGCAGTCCTGTATCGCCACAAGGGATGATGCAGTTACACAGGAGGCAAAAAATCCTCACCCTGTAGTGGTTTTGTAAAGGTGCAGATTCTCTGGATGGGGCTGTAAAGTCTCTGCCCTCAGCTGCTTCTGTGCTGGGGTCGGGTGTCTCTCTAGGTTGGAGACCATTGCAGAGTTACTTCGGAGGTCGATAATGATGTTTGTGGCTGCTGGGGAGGGATGAGAGAGAAGGAAGAAAACTGGAGAAGTTTATCTGTAAAAAGCACACACAAGGGACTTATGACTACAAGGACAAGACAAAATGCGGTGTTGTTGTCTGGGCCCAAAGAGTCTTTCTGATGGTGCTGAGAGAACCTGTGGCAGCATCCTCTTCTACCTTCCCCGACTGCCCAACTTTAACCAAAAAACAAGCATGAGGGAGTCTCGTGGGGCTAAGCCATGCTGCTCCCTGGTCATAGAACCACAGTTAGAAGGGATCTAAGAGGGTTATTGAAGCCAACTCCTGGCCCTGCACAGGATATCCCCAGGACTAACACCCTGTGCCTGAGTGTTGTCCAAACACTTCTTGAACTCTGCCAGGCTTGCTGCTGTGACCACTTCCCTGGGGAGCCTGTGCCAGCGCCCAACCACCCTCTCGGTGAAGAACCTCTTCCTACCACCCAGCTTAAACCTCCCCTGACAGAACTTCGGGCCATTTCCCGCTCGTCTCGGTCTCGCCCCGCCCGGCTCCGGGACGGGCGAAGA
>VWZT01007072.1:0-92373 GCA_013397055.1 Pachycephala philippinensis | reverse complement strand
CGCCGGCAGCCGCCGTAGCGCCCGCCGCCGTTCTGGGGAGGGGGAGATGGAGGGCGACCGGGAGCACGCGTGCGTGCGCCGCCGGGAGCATGGGCTGGGGTCCCCCGCAGCCGGAGGCGGTGCCGGCCGTAGGGTCGCGCCCCGGGGCGGGGGTCACTGCCTGCCCCGGTGACTCACGGCGGAGGCGGGAGTGGGCTGGGGCTGGGCCGGCGGACACCCTCGCCTCGCCCCCTCGGGGAGCGTTACTTGTGCCCTCTTGTTTTGGCTGTCCCCGCTCGGGGAGCGCTACCTGTGCCACCTTGTTCTCCCTCTGCCCGCAGGACGGTCCCGCGCCCTCCGCTGTGAAGAGCATGGCCATGACTCTAGAGCAGGCCCGGCGGGTGGGCTATACCTGCCTGAAAGCACTCCTCAGGTTCGCTTTTATGGTCGCCAATAACCTGGTTGCTATTCCGTCCTACGTCTTGTATTTAATTGTGCTGCAGCCTCTCCGAATATTGGACAGTAAAAGCTTCTGGTATATCGAAGGAGTGTTATTTAAATGGCTTTTAGCTATGGTGGCTTCCTGGGGCTGGTGGGCAGGATACACAGGTAAGAATGTCTTATTAATTTAAAACGTACTAATATGTTAAAAGACTGTTTTCATATGGGGATGTATAGGGGAATATCCCAATATAGTAGATATGCAGGATGTTTTTCTTTCAGGCGTCTTATGCAGATGTGTTTCTGGGTTGAGATGCTGTGTACTGAAACATTTTTTAAATCATAGCTAGAAACTTACTGTTTTGCAATCAGTATTTTTTCCTAGCAAAATGAGAAATACGAGTTTTCCTTAGTATCTTGATCATGTTATTTTAGTGTTACATGGAAAAGATACATCTCTTCAAAAGAGAGTTGATTCGTACTGTGCATGTAGCTGGTAGAACTAAACTTTTCTTACGTTAAGTCTGTGCATCTCTAAATCATCTCCCCTTAGAAATACTGGGAGACAAGTCTGAGAAGTTTGACACGAAGCTCATGTCAGAAGAGTAGGTCTTCTATTCCTTGCAACAGCGACTGTTTTCTGCCGTCTCAGAGGGAAACAGAGGGAACCTCTTTCATTCAAGTAGTGCTATGCAATATTTCTCACCTGTATGACTCTTCATTTACTGTTAGCAGAGCTAATTACAGTATCTGTAGAGTTTTTCCCTCTGCATGCTTGCTTTGCGGTTGCTATTGAACTTGTTTTTGCTCGTTTAGTATTCATAGGCTCATCAAGGTGATGGACTGAACTGAAATATTAAGGAAGGCTCTGGTCTTGTCCTCGAATGCACTGATTTTCATCCTGGCTACTGCACTTTGTGCAAGCAACAGCCATCAATTCTTTGTATGTGCTTTGGAAAGGGAAGGAATGAATCTGCTGAGTGCAAAATATGAGCAGCCCTGCTAAAATTCTTTCCCTCTCTTCTGCCCAGGCTGCATCTGCAGGTCTTGTGTAAACAAGAAAAACAAGGAATGGCAGCACACAGCTCTGGAGTCTGGTCAGACTCCCGATTAGTCAGAAAGTCAGTGTTGACCCAGACGGAGTCTTGTTAGGCAACAAGAGCTGAAGCCTCTGTGCCAATGTGGCTTTTGGTACCCTGTCGTGTGCCTTTCCGAGATGCACAAAGTTTCTATGGATACTCTAGGTGAGCTTCCCGTTCTTCTTCAGGAGATGGTGGCGGCAGCAGCAGCAAGCTAGACTCTGCTCTGTCGGGCTAGAGCTGTCGCAACGTTGCACTGCTTCAAAACTGCCTTGCCTGGTACAGCTCAAGCTTATCCAGATATGCTGTTTAAAAACCTTTTTATATGTTTGCTCATTAAAAGAAGTCCACATAGTGTTTGCAGTGGCAGGTACACTTGTAAACGTCTGCTTTATGCCTTAAAAGCCTTCCAGAAGGAAGGATTGACTTTCAAGGTGTTGTGTGTATTGTTAATTGGAAATGGGAAAGTTTATGGACGTAATGGTGATGTTAAAGTCATGCAGCAAATGACCCCGAGGATTCACTGTGTGTACTGAATGTGCTGGTTAAAATTCATTGTCCCATGACAACTTTTGAAAGCCATTTCCTCAGGGTAGTTTTACTGCTGACTGCAGAACTGTGTGGTTTCTTTTGCCTATTGCTTGGAAGGTGGTCTTAGCATGATCTGCATATCCTAGACTCTTCCTGAAGCCTCTGTTGGTTGGTGTTGCTGATGTATCTTGACAATTTGAAATAATTTGTTTTACAGTCCTGAAATGTCTTAGTGTATTTGTTGGAAGTATTTACAAACTGCTATGCAGAAGTGTTTTATGGGATGGTGTACGGGAAAGGAGGCCCTTCTTTTTGCTTTTCCTATGAAGCATGGCTTGTGGGGAGGATTTTAAGCAAATGCTTGTATGAAATTTTAGTTTAAATTAATTTTATTTGACATGAAGGCGTTAACATGTTTTATACTGAAAGTTGTGAACTGGCAAGAACAGTTTATTTTTTTGTCCTTTCTTTAACCGCATCAGTGCTCATCGCCACATGCAGAACAAACCTGGAGAGTGTATCATTCTGGCTTCAATATACGTAGACAGGGTAATCTGTGTGTCTTTTTTCTGATTAAAAGAGTTATAAAAAATTGCCACTAGGTCCCCTGTTTTTTATAGACTATGACTTAACTAACTCAGAACGGAAATACTGCTTTATTAGAGTTGGTGTCCAAGACGTGCAGTGGTGCATCTGAAAGAGACATTGCTCCGGAATCTTCTGTTTTAAATTCCAAAAAGCTAAGTAAAAGGTAGGCTTCAGTATGTTCTATCTTTGCAAAAGTAAATACAAGACAGTAGGTATGCATGGGTTCATTGAAAAGATTAAAGGTTTTTCTTTTGACTAGCATAGTAGTTGGTGAGGGGGTTTTTTGTTGGTTTGTTCGTCTTTAAGAGGGTAACCAGATAAATAAGTTTACTTGTCTTTTAACTGAGTGAGTGGTCTGCTTCAGTTATGTTGAAAGTGTGTTTTAGTTCTTAGTTTATTTATTTTTTCCCTTTCCGAGCTTGGGTAATCTCTCCGGTAAGAATTGACATAAATAATTTGTAATTAGGGACTTAAACTCAGCCTGCAAAATAGATTCAGGGCAGACTTTTTTGCTCCTGTAATTTGTGTGTAATGCGTAGGAGAAAGCTCGACACCAAAGGAAGAAAATATGGTGAGTGCTAGCTTACCCTTCTGGGCTTTGCTGCTGTTGCATAATTGTTGGTATATTTTATTGAATATAGCTGGAAGAGCTGAGGAAGAACTCAATAATTGAGTCTGCCCCTCTCTTCCTCTCCCTTGTCTAAACCTGGGGGTTTTTGTTAGGATCATAGAGGATTTATTACAGAAATTACCTGATCTGTGTCTGTATCAGTAGCTCTAATCTGTGCTGTTTGATGAATGTAGGTGTTTCTGTTTTCAGATGCACTTGATATTATGTAAAGAGATAGCATATGACTGGACAAGCAAAATAAAGAAAGGAATGGGAAGAGAAATTGTAAAGGTCACTGTCCTCTCCCTAATCTTTTTCTTCTTAAGATGCAAGTATGAGAGAGAACTTGTGCATAATTGGTTTACTTTGATTTTTAAAGGGCAGAGTATGATAAATATCTCTGTTGTTCTCTTGAGCTTTATAGTGTTTCTTACGAAAATGAAAACCGAGTATCTTTTTATTAAGAGTGTACAGACAGTCTAGCAATGTTATTTTATTTTTATATTATTTCAGAAAGGCCTTCTTATAACTCTTCTAAATCTCCTTTTTTTAAGGCTTTTTTTATAAATGCATTGCTCTTGTAGGAGCTGTTCAGCCAGGGCACTCAGAATCTGCATATTAGTGTGATTTGAAAGGCACCTTTGAATAATACTTCTAAATATTTTCCTGCATTTGTTGGAAGATGCATTGTAAAAAAAAGCAAACGCGAGAGTGCTTGATCCTTTGTTGGCAAGTACCTTTTTCCCCCTGTACTATAATTTGTCATTTAATAGATGAGTACACCAGATAGCACTAAATAGTGCAGTAGATGAGAGGGAGATGGAGCATATCTGTGGTGGTGAATATCTGATGACCTTTTGCTCACCTACAAAACTGGTTTTAAAGCAATCATCTCACAGATTTCATCTTCTTCGGTCAAGTATTGCAGACTGAGTGTAATATCCATGTACCTAATCAAATCACCAAAAATAGGACTGCTAGAGAGAAGCTTGCTTAATTAATCACACAGAGACAAACTGTTTTGTTGCCTCTCGTGCTGTCTGAATGCAGGAGTCGGTAGGAGCCTGTGATGGTGTTGTTTCAGTATTGCAATTGGGAGTCTCTAGGACAGCAGAGTAATCAGTTGGCAATGCAGCCCTGACTCTCAGGACGCTGATGTTCTGCTTCACTCGGCGCCGTGCAGCTCGATCCCACTGTAGGGAGCGGTGCTGGTGCCCCGCCTCCGCCTCTGGCTGTGGATGGGTAGGAGCTGGCCGAGGGTGAGTGTCCTCTGCCTGCAGCAATCATCAGCTCTCTGTCAGAGCACCAGGGGAGAGAAGCCGTGGGCTCTACAGGGTTGTGTGCAACTGGGGAAGAGGTTTCTTCAGAGCTGTGCCTGGAGTAACAGTCCAACAGCAAAGAGGACACCTTGACAAAACCTTGTGTTTCAGCCTCTCAGTGACGCACACAGAGTCTTGCCATAATATTGGATAGGTCAGTGGGCTGTGGGCAGGTGGAAGAGATTAATTCACATGTTACCACACACCAAAGGTCTTAGTGCTGTGAGTATGCTTGCTAGTATAATGATGCAGTGCTTAATTAAAAGTGAACCACTCCTGTGGTGTTACTCTTCTATGTCAGCCGGGATGGTGACTGATTTTAAAGAGTGTCTGTAAGAATTGTCAGGTTTTGTCAAGTGAGGAGAATTTCTCTTTCCTTCTCTGTTCAGCCAAGTAAAGAAAAACTGAGATTGAAATTTTGTTTTTTAATTGTCCCCGTCTTCTCTCCTCCCAAGTGATCTCACTTCTATTGGCTGATTTATATATGTGATTAGGATGTGACCACTCTGTCATTTTTTCAGCAGTCTTACGTTTTTTTCCTTCTAATGAAAAATCTTGTTTCCGTTTTATCAGTCAACAGCCTTAATTCCTCTAACCTTCTAAGAATGCAAATATTTTTGTCTTCCAGAGCTGTAAAAGATACAGGTGGAGTTGCTGTGACAACACTTCTTCGGTGCAGACAACATTTGCTGTCTGCGCTGCTTCTCATGACAGGCCGGCCCCTCTCCTCGGGCAGGAAGTGCAGCAGAAGCCAAGGACAGTAGATGAGATAAAGTAAATTTCTTCTCCCAAATAAGGCAGTCAGTGTTATTTCAGGAGACCTATCTATGCCTCTAACCCTGCCATTGGTTCTTTCCTCCTCGGTTCCTAGTGTGATTTTTTCACTGGCAGTATTTTGGTTTTGGGTCTGGTCACTACTGTGAGGACTGGGCAGGGAGAGGCAGGGCAAAACAACTTCTGGTTTTGAGGTCAGGCAGTGTGTGAAATGGAGAAGGAAAACTGTTCCTGTTAACATTTTCTTAGAATGTACAAAAATACCTGATGTGACTCAGTAGATTTGGGTAGCAATGTACCGCACATAAACTTCTGGGTTATGCTGTGGGTGTGCGTTGAGTTTCTAGGCAATCTCTGACTTAAATGAAGCTTTCCCTGATGGGTAGGTTATGCTGAGATCAAGCAGGAATCTTTGAATTCATTTTGCTGCTTGTAAGAGGAAGTTTGTGTGTAACTTTGGAGCTGTCTCGATAAGAAAATGTCAGAGTTTAATGAGTTGGGGACATTGGAGCTGTTTCCACCATGGCCTCAGAGCAAAGGCCCATTGCAGCTTTGTGTAAGAGGAGGGAGGGTGTACAGTGAACTTGGTGTCAACTTCTTCATGCGTGTGATGTGTCTGCAAAGAGTGTTATACAAAGACCTCTGTCCTTTTCTAATGACATGAGAAATCACATCAGGAAATCCCCATATCTCCTTTTGGGGACATGGGTTACAGTTACTGTACTTCTTTGTAGTTCATCTTATGCCAGCAAATGTAATCTAATGTGTCAAAAGCAGTAAAGCTTATAATTTATTTTTTCCATTGTATCATTTCACTGTAAAGGGTCATTCTAAAAGATTAGATAATGAAATAGTCTCTGAGTTTTATTTTCAGAAAGCTGCTGCCTCCTGGCACAAAACTTAGAGTAAAAGCACACACTATTGTTTTTGTTGTTTGTTGCTTTTTTAGTCCTTTATTTATTTTGTTTGTTTGGGGTTTTCTCNTTTTTTTTTTTTTTTTTTTTTTTTAGAGCAGGTTGGTCTCTGCTCCTGTTTCACATACTCTGGATAATACAAGAACTATTGCAAGCCTACCCATGCATAGCAAAGATGAAATTATTGATGAATACCTATACAGAAAGGTGTGATTCTATACTTTTAAGTCCAGCAATGGCTGTGGGATGCATCTAAATTAGCTCATGTGCTAACAGCCAAAGGAAAACAAAGTTTTAGGAATTCTGGGTTCTGTTCCTCCTTATGGCCAAGTTTGCTATTTTTAGCATGTGTTTTTATGCCTCCTAGTTCTTCTGGGCCTTTGTTTGTAGCATATCTATTCACACTAGTCTTCTTACTTCTCCCTTCATTACTGAAAGGATATGACTAAGAATACCTGAGAGGTGTGTCTCGATTCTCTTTACCTTTTCCTGTTCTGTTCCTTGATGGTAGTCTTTTAGGAACCATGTAAAATAATTATGGGAAACCTTTTGTCCAGCTCTGATTTGGACAAGCAAAATCTTAGAGAGTTAAATTCTTAGTCCACAAATTCTTTGCAGTGAATTTTTTTTTTCCACTTGAACAGTGTCATCATGTGTATTGGAACATGTCAGAGATGATGCCTTTATGTCAAAGATGCAATTTCTCACTCTTATTTAATGTAACTGTTCGAAAGCATGGAAGTTTTAGAGATTTTCAAGAAAGCTGGAGAAAAAAAATTGAATGTTTAATGTGGAGAAGAAAACCTTTCTCTGACGTTTTGTTCTGGGAAGTTACATTTGTAGAATGAGGCTCAAACAGACAAACAGAATACATCACTTTCCCTTTTTCTCTCATGTGTATGAGGGCAGAAAAGTCTTGCCAAAGGTTAGTTTGGCAAGGTTTTAAGGTGCTGAAAAATGGAAGAGTTGTGTAACCTTAATTAGACAGGGTAGTTAGTAAATCCTTTATGGAATATAATCCTAGTGGTGTAACTCTCCAGTGTGAACTGAGCCAAAGTACAGCTCCAAGATACGTAATCTGCTGGTGTTTGTTGCAGTGGGATATAAACTCTGATGCTGGGGATGACATGTCAAATGCAGGATTGAGTAGGCACGGAATTGCACTGCCCTTGCAGCCAGCACAGCTCAGATAATAGTCCAGCCACTTGGATGTGCACTTACTGAAATAAATAATGCTAATGTGTTTGCATTCCCAAAAATGTTCCATGACACTAGTGAGGGATTCTCTGTATGAGGCTGTTCTGTGTTTTTTCCTCTCCCCCCACTAAAGCATTTTGAGCAGGGAATGCCACAGAAGAAAGCCAGTCCCAGCCTTTCAGACTCATCCTACCACCATTGCTTCAGTTTAATTGGCCAAATATTTAATGGTTGTATGGTGATCTGGATCACAGCTGGCCCTGGCCCATGCTAAAACTACTCACCCCTTTTTTTTGCTGCGTGACTTAGAAAACACAATCCCTAACCCAGTTTATTTTGTGGGTGTGGTGAGAGAAGATAGGTACAAACAGCAAGGAGAAAGAGGAAGGAAATGCATCTTTTGGTGACAGTACCAGCTTCAGTGTATTTTTTTAACTTCTTCTTATGGCCCCAATTCAAGAGAGCAGTCCTGTGCAGGATAGGGGTTTAGTGCGTGAATAAAATGTCACTGACGTAGACTTCTTCATCTTTTCTTACTGTTTTCTTAACTGGTTAATGTTGTTTAGATTGGAAAAGTGCCTTCTGCCAAATTTTTTTAGAGAAGAAAACTAAGCTCAGGGTGAGACTAACAAAGGACTAGGATAAACTGAAAACTAGTTGATAAAGGAATAAGAAGACCAGTGGTTCTGGTGCAAGCTCAGCAGTGGAGTTCCTCTGAAGTTTTGTATGCATACTATTTGAATTTGTCAGCTACAGACACAATTCAAGAGAACTTCAGAAGTACTTAAGCTGCATGAATAGCCAACGCATTGCAGAAGTTGTTGAGTGTTGAACATTATAAAGTAATAAACATTTAAGTAAAGTAGCAGTTCAGGAAAGAAATGAGAATCATTGTGGAGAGCTTAGGGAAAGTTTTGTCTCAATGAACAATTATACCTTCTGTTATAAAACATGTAAAGAACAGAATGGAGAATAATACTGAGAAAATATCAGTGGTTCACCTTCACAGTTCAGTAATTTTGTCTCAGTTGTTCTAATGCTGTTGAAGAATTAAGACCTCTCTAAGAGGGTCATCAGCCTCATTAGTGCAGGCTGAAATCAAACCAGAACCATTTCACTCACAGCCTAACTCAAAGTAGAACCAAATTGGACAACTCAGTGATTCTGTTTCCTGGCCGGAATAGAAAAGATTCAATCTCCTTGACTCTGTGTAAAGAAGGGAATTTTTGGTGTCCCCATTAAAAGGTAGTACATTTCAAGTCTTTAAGATTTAGTAATACAGTAGTACCTGGAGGGTTTTTTTGTTTCATTTTTTTCTTCTTTCATTATGCCTTTTCCCAAATGCTTTACCAGATAATGCCAGTGGTGTTACTTCTTTTGATGCACACAACATAACCTGAAAACTTCTTGTTTAAATGTTACAGTTCTAAAGGGTAAGGAATTGTCCCTGTTTAAGGAGTTTAATAGTTCATAGCTTAGAGACTCACCTCAGCTTTGTAATTTAAGTAAAGGAGGAGAGGAAAGATTAATAGCTTTATTACTGCTGCTCACTTATGTGGAACTAAAAATAGAAATGGTGTTTCTAAGAGCAAGGGGCAGAGTTGCTACTGTTTGGTAGGACATGGATTCAGGAAAGCTACCTCTTTAGGACAGTGGCATGAGTGCTTGTGGATTTGGGTTTTTTTGGTGGCAAAAGGGAGGACTTTGCCTGATCTCTCTTAAAATTTAATTTAATTTGTTTACTAGCATCCCGTAGTTTACAAGCGTGTGGAATTTCTGTGAAAGTCCACAGTGTCTGTGTTTTCTCCCCCAGTTCTGGCAAGCAAAAAAACCCATCAATATTAAGAAACATCAGTTATGTTTTAGTGTGGTGTTTAGGGTGGGCCATCGAACACAACTTTACTGTAATTTTGTGACTCGGGTATTTATTACCCATGTAGATAAATGTGACCATGTTTAAGTATAGTTTCCTGATGAGATTAAGCTACTTGTTTAACAGCTATTCTTTCTCTCACCTCTCCCACACTTCTGTTTGCTTCCTTGCAAATCTGTCTGCGATTGACCAGATGGTTCGGAATTCAGGCATAATTGTGTTCTCATGAGTTTCGTGAAAATTGACAGCTGAGCGGAGGAGAGAGACCCAAGTTTGTGCCTCAGCTGAGGGTAGTGCAGGCAGACTCAGCCATTGTATGTCTTGTTTGACATCTGCTGCTTGTTCAAACAGTGCATCAATGATTCAGGATTTGCCACAGTGCCAGCATATCTTGTCCGTCCTGTTGGGGAGAAGGAGGTTAGACAGCAAGATTTTGGGAAATCAGCATTTGTTACTTCTGCTTCTGGACAAACACATTAACCTGGCAGTGGCAGATGGTGCTGGAAGCAGCATCCTTTCCTGTAGGGTTTAGTACACCTTGTTTGTCATAGCCTTTTTGATCCAAAAGGCATATGCAAAAAACTCTTTAGTCTTAATATTAGAAAAAAGGCTTACTGGTAAAAGAACTTATTATATTGAGCTTTTAATACTTTCTGCTCTAAATTAAACAGAAGTTCAGGTAGCCTCCTAAAAAGAGGACTGGAAGGACATCAACCTCACTGAAACTCCATCCTGATTTTGGCTAGGATAGTGTTAATTTTCCTCTTAAAACCACAACAAACTCTCAAGAAAGAGTAGTGATGCTCAGATTGCTGTAGGCAGATCAAAGAAAAAAACAGTTGTGAATCTGACCCAGGGACACGTGAAAACGTGAAGGTCAAGGTATATTTGAGTATACTTAGGAAAACCTGGGAGAAAGCAATGGTGTGGGTTGTAAGCAGCATGAGAGTTTGTCAAGAAGGGTTCTCTACCACTGTGCAGTACTCGTGAAGGCATCACATTGGAAGTGTGGCCTCTTGAGTTTTGTGCCTGAACCTGTCCTGTTTTGATATGCATAAATATATATAGATGGCCTGGCAAATCTCCGACTCTGGTAGCTGCCAGTTTGCTTTCCAAATGCATTCTTCGTTCTTACCCATTTTTATTTCCTGTGGTTGTCTCTGGCATAAAACTTGGTTGTTGTTGCTCCTGTCAACAGCATTACTTGGAAATAAATATAACTGTAGCCTGTGTATATATTAATAGAGAATGAAGGACCTGTGAGGTTCAGTTTACATGTGTAAAAATACTTCCAGATGCAGGCATGGTTAATATAAATGTCTGTTGAACCTCTTACATGGAGTGGAGGATGTGAAAGTGAACAGATGAATATTTTTTGTATTTGGAACTCTCCTGTTTGTATTATCAAACCTAATACTTTGGTCTTCTAACTTGGTAACAGAGGAGGGGAAAGTGACAACAGCAAGGTCTTTGCCCAGGTAATTCGGTTATCTTGGTTAACATGTCTTGAAACACTCAAGATCATTTGATGCCTATCTTGGGCTTCTGGAGTTTGACAAGATTTCTGCAGGCTGGAGGAGCTCTTTTGTTCCTCCTCTGTTTCAAAGGGAGAAAATACTGAAACATACCTTGTTTTTCCCTTTATTGCTTACATTCTCTGATTTGTTTTAACATCCTACTGAACTTTAAAAGCTAAAATGGAGAGCTGAGTTCATGTAACCACGAGTGGTGTCACTGTGCGTCACTGTAGGAAGGCAAAGGGTTATTTGGATGGCTGCTGCAGGAAGGAACCATAGCAGGTGGCCTCCTTCCTCTTTTTCCAGTCCCATTACCACCCTTTCCTGATACTTTGCAAAAACTGTATGGTAAATCTGAGTGTCTGGTCACTCACTGCATTTGATCTGAGGCAGTTTTCTTTGAAGGAAGTATGGAGGATTTGGTTGGATAGGTAGAATTCAAGGTTTGAACTGCGTTGACCAAAGGTCTTACTCTGTGGGAGTGCTAGACTTCTGTAGCCTAAATTTTTTTTTTTTCCCTAGTTTTCTTTTTGTTTGGAAAAAAAGTCGTTTGTAAGACTTCTGGCAAGAGTTTCAGGAGTAGAGTAAGCTAAGGCACTAGTAGCCACAGATCATAACAAATTGCATTTAAAGTGCTTACAGTGCCTATTGCTACCCGCAGACTTACAAGTATTCACATTAATCATTTAATTGTAAAGTAGAAGTTGGAGAGTAATCATATCTTCTTTCATTTGTGGCACCCTTCTATATTTGAAATGGAGAAGCCCATTTTCACAGTCTCTTTCACAACTCTGTTGTTCAACCCCTTTATGGGTGTTCTCCAGAGAAACTGCTCTGCACTGAAGTAGCTTTTAATTGAAGTACTCTGAAGTCTGTTCTTTTTCTCTTTTTGTTCCACAGCATTTTTCTGCTGTCATTTTCACCGTTTGTTCCAAATCTATAGAAATTTTTTTATATTTAAGCTGTGGAATTCTTTTTTAATTTGACGAGCGAGAAGAGAGGGAGAAGGAGAAGGCTCAATTACTATCATTGCAGCAGCATATTTCACTATTTGAGCCCGTGTATTTCATTGACAGGTGCACTGAATACTGGTCTGTGCACTGAGGATGAAGGATAGGTACTGGAATCATCCACTCAGAATGTTTGAATAAATTTGTTTTGATAGAGCAACCATTTTATGTTAGTAAAAAGTACTACTGAAATTCAAAGTAGTGACTGTTGGCCACAAATCCAAAGTACTTCTTGCAGTTGTCAGCAGGTGTAAGAGGATTATTTGTTTTGTAATAGTAACAGATGCCAGAGAGCTAAATTTTTTTTTTTAAATTATGAGCAGTAAACTTTCTGCTGCTGCTTTGAGGTACATCAGCTATAATAATAAAATGACAGGCTGTTTTTTCCTGCTAATTACCTAATTTATGATAGCCTGAGTGTGCCATTAAAGGTATTACTTCTGATTTTATGACAGGCTTCTGCTTACTGTCAACCTGAAACCTGGCCACACATTTAATTCTTCAAAGTCACTGAACTGGTATAGGATAACATGGGGCAAATTTAATAAGAGGTTTTGTTCTCTTAAATAATTTGTTGTGTCATACTAACAAAAGTAATACTTAAGTTCCCAGCCAGAACTGGTGTCATACCCATTCCAGCATGCTTTTCAAACTTACTGTGGCCTCTTGGTTTAATAATGGGATTTGCATAAACAG
This sequence comes from Pachycephala philippinensis, assembly GCA_013397055.1. NCBI lineage: Eukaryota > Metazoa > Chordata > Aves > Passeriformes > Pachycephala > Pachycephala philippinensis. Next base: position 79,845 of record VWZT01007072.1, on the reverse strand, counting down.
GAACATAAAACTAAATATAGGAATTTGCTATTATATTTATTTGCTTCATTAGCTTCTAATTGGTTTATGATTAAATTATTTCATTAAATTTGTCGTAACTGAACATCATTTTCCCCCTGGCCTTCATAAAATCCATTATTTGGAAAAAATTAACCCAGTATCTAACAAATCCAAGGGACAATGTTTTTCACAGTTCTTGTTCGTGTTACAACTTTCTTGTTGTAAAGACTGTTATTTTTAGCATGGATGCGAAGTTTTTTAAAGTCCTTGGAACCTAATGGTAGAAACATTTAAGGCTTCTCTTAAAAGGTTTATCTTTCTTTCTTGCCTCTGTATCTAGTTATTTTTTGATTCTTTGCAGGCCTTTGATTTATAAGTGTCCCCCTCCACACTGCAACTTGAGACTGCCCAGTGCCTGGGTGTGTTCTGTGGTATCTGGCCACGCTGTCCCGCTGGAACTGGAGGATGGCACAGAGGTGTGTGGGTGGAGAAGAGTAATGCTGCAGCTGTTGATTAGTAGCCAGTTTTATGGCTTGAGGATATTGATTTTCAGATTATGCTACATCTGCATTCTCAGTGTTCTTGCGATCATTCAGGCGCTCAGTAGCTGTTTTTTCTGTCCAGACTTGACTAAGTTGAAAAGATTTAAATGGTCAATGTCCTTCAAGTGGAGACAAGCTCCTCAGTTCTGAGGTCACTGTAAGGAGACAATAAATAAATGCACAGCAGGGCCTTTTGCCTTTTCCATTTAACCAAGGTAGTCTAAAAGTAAAGGGTTTTCCAAATACATCTGGCACTACTTTTATGTGGTGATTATTTGCAGTGGACAATGAGCTGGGCCGAAAAACATCAGCTGTATAACATGACATCACCATGTCTTCTTGTGGTAACCTAGGCAAGAACTGAAGAATATGAAAAGGTAACTGCAAGGTGTCAACTTGGTTTAGGTAAATAGAAGTTAATGATCAGAGCTGGGATATAAGGGGTGGTCTTACCACAGTTAGAATCCTGACTTCCAGTAATAGTATTGTTTTCTTGACTTGAACCTTCAGCCAGTGATTAAAGTCATGCAGTTTGCGTCCCTGAGGAGGAAGAGTAGATTAAGATCTGGTTTTGTTTGTTTGTATTTAATCAATATGACTTTATTTAAAGGATATTTGAAATACCGTGTTTTTCTGAACCCAGTTGATTTGAACACTGAGAAAATGGTTTCCTTGTTGAGTACTGTAATAGGGTTTTTTTTAAAATGTAGTATATCTTTGGAAAAGCATCTTAGTCCTTAACTGTTGCCACTCTGGAGGCTTTTCTTGATGTGTACCCTCTTGGTGTAACCCTTGCCTGTGCTCAGTCCCAGGGGTGCAGTTCAGAGCTAAGCATCTGAGTGCTTGGGGGCTGATAAGGCCTTTTCACCATGCTGTTAATTAGGGTTTGTATGTAGGGAGAGATGAATGCAAACTCTCACTTGGAGTTTTAGGCAAGTTCCACATCTTGTTTGAAGAAAAAGCAATGTTTGCTCACTTCCAGACCTATTGCAGTTTTCTGGTTCCTGTACTTCGTAAACCTCAAGGCAATTCAGAGAATTTCATGGGTACCAGAAAACCCTTGATGAGTTAGCTTTCTAACTACTGTAGAAGTGCACTGGAATAGCTGTGTTTTACCAGTTTCCTATGAGAAATTGATTTTTCTTCTTGCAATCCAGTGACAGTTTTCTGCATTCTGCATGCCTTTTACCTCTTGTGTAGTGCTCTGAAAAGTTGGTGGTCCCAAATCATACAATAACTTAAAACTTGCAGTGAAAAATGTGAATGAGACTTACAACTAGTGTCTTATCGTTGCTGGCCACCCTCTCCAGTCTGTCATGCAGTTTGTAATAACTAAATTTGGCTAAGTTCTTCTGCTGTCCCCAGAAAGACTTGGTATTGCATGGCCTTGGGATATTTGTTGGAAAATTGCTGCATATGTCATGTCATTTTTGCAGCTGTGTTTTTCAGGAAAAACATCTGAAAAGCTTCAAGATGCCCTGGTTTCCTTGTTATTATATTGGAAGCTTGCAATCTGCAAATCTTTAAAGGGGAGGAAATGGCCATCTCTTCTTGGGCAGGTTGATTGCTATGTGCCACCAGTTACTTGCTCTTTGAAGCCCTACTTTCAGCTGGGATGACTGGAGAATCTAGAATAAGTGAGAGCAGAATTTTCTGGACGGATGGAACTGTGGCTTTCTAAATACCTCACTCTCTTTTTTTTTCCTCCCCTAAAGAGTAAACCAGAAATTTTTGCAGAACTTTGTAGTTATAGAGCTTGCTCCCTCTTATGTAACAGTGAAAATTTTATGAAGTCTTTATCAGGATTTGATTTTGAGCAGCTGAACAGTTATAAGTGAATATACTTAAAATTTCTGTAATAAATTCCTTCAAGTCTTACGTATTTGCCGTCCAGAAGCAACAAGGACTCTGTCCACTTCAAAAACAGGAGAATGTACTGTGGATTGTATCCACCTATTTACCTATCTATGATAATAGATGATTCTTATCTTTATTTCTTTATAGCCATCAGGCTCTGCTCATGTCTTATTTTCTTCTTTAAACAGCATTACAGATTTCCCCCAATTATTTAAAGCTTTGCTTTCACCCTGCGGGTGCATATTTTTCAGTGAGTCTTTGTCCGGATTCCCCATTATTTATATTATTCTGGATTGTACAGTGCAGACCCTATTTCTGCCATATAAAGAAAAAACTTTGATCCCTAACAGAGTCCTGCAGCGTGCACCTCTGCAGAAGCAGCTGAACAGTTGAATGGGAGCCGTGGGAGTGCTGTGTTCCTGTATGGTGACTTGTTGGTTATTAGTTTTGGCCAGGTTGTTCTAGGCTGACTAGTTTACACCAGGGTTCTCAGAGTGAGCAGCTGAGACTGCAAAGCAAGTTTCAGCCTTTCCTCACTTTGAAAGAGAGAGATTTCTGTCTGGAGGAAGCAGGCCTGCAATTTCACAAGATATTTGTTCTGCATAGACCATTCTCCTAATGGGATTTTTCACACAGTTGGTTTGGATATACTGTTTTTTGGCGTTGATGACACAATCTGAAATGTATCCCTTTACTCTAGGGCTGAAAATCTGGGTCTGTTTTCTGGGCATTGTCTCCCCTGGAACCTGACTGGGTTTTGTCTGACTGCTTTAGCCCTGTATCTATTAGCTTTTTAAGGCTGTATGATATGTTAGCTGTACTTTTTGAGCCACCTTAACAATTGAGGCAAGTGAAGTACCTTATGAATGAGTCTTTCTGGCATCACAGGGAATTTCACATCTGGAAAGACAAGCAACAGGATCAAATTAGTAATGCATACCATTGCCAGTGACTCAAAAGGAAACTGTAGTAATGGTATTGTAGTTTTTGATACTGCCTCTGGGTAATTTCTGCTGTCTAGTCAGTTGATTCTGCAAAGACAGCTCAGGTTATTGCAGGATGCAGTACTTTAACTGTGACAGAGGCTGTGCTTTCAGACTGCTCTCTTAGAGAGAAAATATTTTCTTTAATTTGCTTTCCCCAATCAAATCCAAAGTCCACTAAAAATCAAGCAGCTGTCACCCTGTCCCTGCCTAAATAGTAGCTCTATAGTGTCTGTGACACATGGCTACAAAAATTTTATACCGAGGATGTTTAACTTTCTTTTGTACATAAGCTTACAAAAAAAAGGAAGAGTGGGGAGGTTGCAGGTCTTTAGCATGTTCTAAACATGTTCTTTAAAAGAACAAAACTCTGCACTTGCTGTGCTCCAGAGACCACAACATGCCTAACAAGTTTGTTTCAAAAAGAAGTTCACAGCAATTTTGTAGGTAACCTGGGTGACTCGTACTGATCATGCTTGTCTTGTTGGGCCAACCAGACTTGCCCAGCAGGTCTTCCAGCGTAGCAAACCACAGTTCTATAAGGATTCATCCTGGTTCAACTGGTGCTTGCTGCCCCATCATGCCATCTTCTGATAGCCCTGATTGTGCTGGCTTGCCCTTCCTATTTTTTTTTTTTTACCAGCACAGATGGTCCCCTGTTGTTGCAATGACTCCCTTCTGCTTATCAAGTGTAAGAGCAACTTAGGTAACTATTTTAGATAAATATCATAGATAAAGGTAATAAGGGAAATAATTGAGGCCTTCCCACTTTACATGTTGGATTCTTTGTTTATTTGTTATTACTCTGAGTTTTGTGTTTAAGTAGGTGTTAGTAGCTATATCTCGCTATTAACTAGTAATTTCAGTATGTTGATGTTTGAGTAACTTAAAGTAGCTCAGTTTCAGTATAGCTGCTTATATGTGTTGTGTTTGTCATGCAGACAAAGCAGTCTCAATAGAGGAGTTTACTTTTCCATAATATAGCTAAAGATATAAATATATAAATGGAGATCATCAGATGAAGACATCAAGACTTCCTAGCAGTGAACAAAATGGCTTATTCTGGCTAAAGTGCTTTTTTGCCTCAAGCTTCTGGGTTAGTCTCACTTTTTTGCCTGAGTTTGATGATCCCAGATGAATCATACTCTGCTTCTTTCATATTAAGGTTTGAACTATCTTTCAGATTTATGTCTTTGCTGCAGTTCTGCAGCAGTAAGACAGAAAAACCTTGCCAGTTTGTATTTGCAACATGTGCTTTGTGATTGCAAAGGCTGTTCCTTCTCATGCTGCAGGATAAAGTTGTAGGTATCCTCCTGGTAACAGGCTGTGAGAATTGTTTAGGTTGGAAAGGACTCCTGAGGATCATATAGCTGAACCCCTGCTGAAAGCAAGGTCGGTTAGAACAGGTTGCACAGGTTCATGTCCTGTCAGGGTTTGAATGGCTCCACGGATGGACATTTCGCAACCTCATTGTGCAACCTGGAAACATACTATAGTAAAAATGTTTTGGTGGTTTGGTTGTTGGGGTTTTTTTTGCCTTGTGTTGAAGTGGGATATCCTGTATTTTTTTTTTATTTGTCCCTGTTAACCTCTCAGCCTGTCACTGGACACTTCAGGGAAGAGTCTGGCTAAGTCACATTCACACCTTGCTCTTGTTCTCCTATCAGGTACTGACACATGGGTACAATTTTCCCTCTGAAGCCTTTTCTTCTCTAGGCTGAACATTCGCAGCTCCTTCAGCCTCTCCTCCTACGAAAAATGCTCTGGTCTCTTAATCATTTCAGTGGCTCTTTGTTGGACTGTCATGGTTTAACCCCAGCCCCCCACCAAGCCCCACCCAGCTGCTTGGTCACTCCCCTGCCAGCAGGATCTGAGAGAGAATCGCTTGTGTAAAAGTGAGAAAACCCATGGGTTGAAGCAAAGGCAGTTTAATAGGGAAAGCAAAAGCTGGCCCCACAAGCAAAGCAAAACAAGGAAGTCTTTCACCACTTCCCCGTGGCAGGCAGGTGTTCAGCCATCCCTGGGAAAGCAGGGCTCCATCATGCAAGTGTTTGCTTGGGAAGACAAACGCCATCACTCCAAACATCTCGCTTCTTCCCTCTTCCCCCCACTTTATACACTGAGCATGAAGTCATATGGTATTTTCTGACTTGAATCCAGGAGGGAACAAGTTCTCCAGCTCATGCAGCAGATGAGTATTTTTTATAAGATACCAGTAGTTTTTAAAGGGAAAGTAAAGACAAAAGTGCTGTAGCACTTGTATTCCTGCCTGTTGGTGTTTGCTGAGTCAGACCCTGTTAGTCAGCTCTGTTCCTGCTTGGTTAATGGCACAGCAGTAGTGATGGGTAAAGTACTGTAGCAACCTGCTAGGTCCAAGTTATTACAAATACAGGGCCTCAGCCAACTGTTATTTGCTTGAAAGGGTGATAAGGGTAACAATAATAGGAAGCTTTGTATTTGTAGCGTATTTTCCTTACCCAGCTGCACTGGTATGTTTTTTTACGAGAGAAAACCAACAATCTTTCCTCCTCCCTTGCTCCTCTGTAGTACTTAACCATTTGCAAAAAAGCGTGCTGGAAATGTTGTGGTGTTGTATTCCAGAATTGCTGCTTTCAAAGTAACTTTTCTTTTTAATTCTAGAAAAGCCAGGCTGGTTTTCATAAAGCAGTCTTACAGATACAGTTTTTTTTGAGATTAGGATATGTTTCGCATTGTAACGTAGTTAAATTACTGTAGTTTCAATGTACATTACACTGAAAAGACTTTTAAGATACCAACTTAGGATAGTCCAACATCAAATTTGCCTCTTGTTAAAAGTAAACATCAGTGTTACGGGTGAAACCCTGAGAGTTTGACTCTCGCATTTTAAAACAGTGGAAAAATGCTATGTGGATTCGGTATTTAAAGTAATGTGCTTAATTGGTGAGAATCCTTCTTCACTTATAAAAATTATTCTTGTGGATAAATAGACTGAAATGCAGGACCCACACCCTTGTCTGACAACAGGTCTAGTTAAGCAAGTGCTGACCTCTGTGATGAGAGATTGCCTGTGGTGTTTCCATCCGTGTCTCTGACCCTGGACTTGAATCAAAAAGTGCGTAGTGGTAAAAAAAAATTGTATGTCTTGGTTGTCTCTTAAAATTTTCCAATCCATACCCTCTCTTTAAGGAGGAATAAAACATCTTTGGATCAAAATTCCATGGAACATGTTTTTCATACAATAGGTCTTGTGGTCAGTGATTGTCAAATGAGGTTTCTTTCCATGTGAAATTTTGCAGTCTTAGTAAACTGCAAATCTTGTCTTTGCTCTATGGAACAACTTAGCTGAGATCCTTCTATTCAGAATCTCTTTGATGTTTGTTTTACAAAAATATGTTTCTTTGCTTCTGTCACTTAAACGTTACAACTTTTTGGTCATCCCCAGTGTATAGAAGCTTTTGACCAGGAAAGGCAAAAGTTCATCTTTCGCTTACATACCTTTTTTGGTTTATGGTAATCTTAAAGACAGTCCTGTAAATTTAGTCTTTATTTCATAAATAAAATGAAATAAACGTTTTTGAGCATAGGCTGACATTACTTCTTTCCACACTGTAACTAGGAATGCCCAGAATGGTACAGGATGTTGGCTTTGCACATAAACTGGAGTGGTGGCAGGTAATCTGAAGTGTATTTACTCTTGGCTCAGGTTCACCTGCCGTTTTAGGACCTTGGTGACAGTGTGCTTCTAGCTAGGTAATTTTTTGTGTGCATACTTTAAAACTTGTCAGGATCATTTTCAACTTTTAGGCCTGACCATTTGATTGCAGTATCCCTTAATAACCTTTACTTGTTCTGATGTTTTATTTTGAAGTATTCTTTAATGGTGAGAAAAAATTGCCAGACTACCCCACTGTTACGCTTCTCCTTCTAGACTTCAAACAAAGTTGGTTTTTTTTCCTGGCCATTATAACATGTGCAATATGTAAGGTATTAGAGCCTTAGGATATTAGTTCATGAATGCATTGATGTTCCTCCGGGTGGTTAATGTATTTTATCTGTCACCGGGGAGGAATGTGCTATTCAGCTCCCTCCTTCTGCGAGCGCTCTGACTCATGAGCGCGAGGTGCTTCAGGATTTCAGCACTCCATCTCCTTCTTCAGTCTTGCAGTTGCTTTTCTAAGAATAGAAGCAGCAAAACAGACAGCGGCGTTCCTTCTCAGCTGCTACAGTTCGTTACCACTGTAGTCATGAAAGCTGACATCAATGGCAATCTTCATATCTCAGAGTTCCCATTTACGTGTGCGGCTACAAACACTGTGACTTGTACTACTCCTTGGGAGCAGGATCCACCATTTACAGCTGGGCTTCCAATTTGGATGATCAAAACCATAAGCTGTGGGACTTGGGTGCTTCTACATTTCAAGCAGAGTTCTGGGAGCGGCATAAAATAACTGAGACCTCCAGAAAATGTGGAGGGTATGTCCCGTGCAAGACATGTTCTTGTAATACTTAAGATATGTTGGAACTCTTCCTTAAATATCTGCTGTGATCATAGCTTGTGTATTCTGATAGTATGTGTTACCTTTAAAAGTTTTCTCATCGTATAAACTGCTTGCCTAATACAACTGCGAAGTGCTGGAGCTCTTGAAATGGTATTGCCAGTACTTAAATCAGTGGAAGAAGTTTGCTTCCTTGAAGGTGAGCTAAGGTTTTGCTGATCATTGATTCTCAATCACATATGCGTAAAAGGAACCCTCTTTTCAGCCACAAGCGTCATCTCTTGTGCCAGTGAATTACAGAACTCAAGTAAACTGTACCCATGAGGTCTTGAACGTGCACTCCAGGAAAATTAAGTCACTCTTCAAAAGCAGTCATTGCTAGAGCCTGTTTCCAGAAGGAACTGATGTGCTTTAAGAAAAGCATGATTCCTGGGTTGGTTAGAAAGGTTACAGAGCCGGGGCATCTCTGTTGTAATTGTCTCCTGTTTTTAACACATCTGAGTGTTGGTTAATTGAAGTAAGAGGGTAGGTTGACTTAGGGAATAAATACTGTGACTGCTAAAGTGCTCTTGTCCACAAAGCAGATCTGACTTTAAACTTCAGAAGGAGAGGATGGAAGCTAAGAACTGAAAACAGAAAAGAAATGTGTGTTGTTTCCTACAATGGAGTGTAGACGTGTGCAGAATGGTTTGATGCAGAAAAACGAAGATTGTGACTGGGACATCTTAAGCCCAACCTGGGCTTATTAAAATATGTTACAGGAATAACCTCCCTTTATTTTGCAGCCTTCCCTTCCCCAGCTGCTGCTCCTACTCTGAGTTCTCTATTGTAAGTTTTTTTGATGGAAATAAACTGACCTGCACTGACAGCTTTTTCCTGTCATTGTCACAAAATTCTGAATCAAGTTATCCGTAAAGGATGCTCTTTTTGTTTTCAAAATCTGGTGGATGCTCTTTTTGTTTTCAAAATCTGGTTTGAAATGACATGTTTGCAACCTAAAGATATGTATATTGTAATAGCATTGAAATCAGCAATACTTTTGTTAGGAAGGGTACATTCTTTAATGGAAAAAGGTTAGTATGTTAAGTGAAGCCGTGTTTAATGACATATGATATGGTATGTATGTTCTTTCCCTCTTTTTCTGGACCATATTTTTATTCATCATCTGTATGTCTTGTGTCTTACTAAAAACAAGATATAAAGTCTTCCTTGGCAGTAGGAATTTTGGAAGGAATAGGTGGGATAGGAAGAGCTATTTTTCTCTTTCCAGTAGTACATGTCTGGTTTTATGTAGGTGTTTTTAAATACCTTCTGACCCTAAAATACATGCTCAATAAGTGTAAAAGACTAACTGTATGATAATGAGCTTAGTCCATTGTTTGTTTTCCTTTTTTTCACCGTAGGCAACCAATTCCCAGAGATAAATACCTTTAACCTTTGTGTGAAGGATAAAAAACATCTAAATAGTATTTAACTTCTGGCATCACTTCTGGGATTTTGTAATGCCTGCTATCAAAGAATCCCATCTATAAAGGAGAGACAAATGACTTGAGCAACTGTACATGTCTACTCCAGCTAAAACATGCTTTGACAAGTCAGTTGTGAATAACAGTAAAGCAGGATTGCAACTTGCCAGACATAAATGCTTGAGTAAGAGGGGAAATGTTTAAAACATAGAAACCTGGTTGTCACGTGTTAGTCTCTGCTGGATACCTAACAATAACATTCTTTCTGCTAGAAAGCAGGGTGGCTTTTGAGGAAGGCTGTTCCTCAGTAATGCTGTTTATTTGCTGCTGAAGGTTTCCAAGCAATAGACTAAAGGTGGTTCTGTTCAGTTGTAAAAGTTGCCAGTCTGCAGCTTCTTGGAACGAGTATTCATGAAGTCTTGTGACGTGGATGCAAGTGATTGCAAGTGATCAGAAGGGCAAATAAACTACGGGTGGGTCTAAAAAGGCAGGGTCCTGTACCTGGGGAGGAGTAACCCCATGTACCAGCAGCACAGTCTGGGAGCTGGAAAGCAACTCTGAAGAGAATGACCTGGAGGTCCTGGTGGACAGCAAGCTGCTCTGAGCCAGCCTTGTGCCAAGAAGGCCAACAATGTCCTGGGGTGCATTAGGAAGAGCGCTGCCAGCAGGTTGAGGGAGGTGATCCTGCCCCTCAGTTCTGCTCAAGTGAGGCCACATCTGGAGTGCTGTGTCCAGGTCTGGGCTCCTCAGCACAAAAGAGACGTGGAGCTACTGGAGCTGGTCCAGTGGAGGGCTGCAAAGATGATGGAGCATCTTTCTTAGGAGGAAGAGATGAGAGAGGTGACTGAGAGGAGACCTCATCAAACTCTTTAGGTATCTGAAGGGAGATGTCAGAGGATGGACCAGGCTCTGCTCAGTGGTGCTGGGCAATAGGACAAGGACAATGGGCAGAAACTGATGCACAGAAGTTCCACCTGAATATGACGAAGAACTTCTTTACTGTGCAGTGGCTGAGCACTGGAACAGATTGCCCAGAGAGGTTGTGGAGTCTCCCTTGCTAGAAATATTCCAGAACTGTCTGCACACAATCCTGTGCCATGTGCTCTGGGATGGCCCTGCTTGAGCAGGGAGGTTGGACCAGATGACCCACTGTGGTGCCTTCCAGACTTACCTGTTCTGTGATTCTGTGGAAAGTTCTGGAGTGCAGGTTCTTAACTTCTCCCAGTTTCTAGAGAAAGTTGTGAAAATTGTGTGGACTCAAGTCTAAATAGCAAATAAAGTGGATATCCAAATCAATTACATGTTTACATGTACCATAACTTTTAGGTGATTTGTGTTTCAACAGCTGTGATTAGAATACTTAAGGTCACTTCCCTGACCTTGCCATAAAATGTCAGTCTTTTAAAATTCAGTGCCTTTTGAAATAATAAATTAGGACTTAAGTTGTTATGATGTCAAAAAGATGCATACCAATTCTTAGGGCACACACTGTAGTGAAACTACTGAGTATAACAAAGAAAAGATGGTGAAAATTTCAGAGCATTTTTTAAGTTCTAAAATACAGTATGTAAAATGAAGTTGTTCATATTAATGGCTGGGCAGTTGCAGAGATCAGTAGACTGTCATTCTTCCAGGTGTATTCAAAGCCATAAAATAAATCTACTGAGTTTTTAGTTAGCTCAGTCGTCCTTTGCTCAGCCTAGTGCCATAATTAATGTGTAATTAAAGTGCTTGAATATTTATTCATAGCGTGACTTGCATGCACACAGTTAAATTAAGGGCATGATTACAAAGTAGCCAAGTGTTCTAAGAACTCTAAATAGCTAGTAATAGTTCTGTAAAAATATAGAAAAAAATGTTGTTACTTTCGTTCTCTTCTTTAAGCTCTGCAAGGATTAGCTCATAAAAAGCTAAGTCTGCAGCTCATTAGATGAAATATTTTCTTGATGTTCTACATCTTGGACTTCTTGTTACGAGAGAAGGATAAATATTTCTGTCTTGGGACTCATGTAATTGCAAGTACACTTATCTTCATCCTTTCCTGGAGAAGCGTTTTGCTCACAACCCTAAGTCGCAAGTGAAGTCTCTCTTACAGCTAAGTCACTTCTGTCTTGCCATATTAAAATGATTTCCTTCTCTTTTCTCCCTTTGTGTTATTTTACTACGTTAAACTGCTTTTTCAGGAATCTAACTTTTGTCAGGCTGTAGGCACAGAACTGGTGTCCTTTGAAAATGTGCTCTGGCAATAGAAAGAAGCTGCGGAGGAATGTTTGCTGGATCTCAGGCCCCCAAGTGATAATTATTTGTCTTTGAGCTGTTTTTTGTCTTCTTACAGTGGAGCAAAGTAATGTTCTTGGTTCTGCTGCCATGCAGCTGAGGTTTTGATTTCAGTGTTTCCAACTGCAGTGGAGGAATGTAATAGTGCAAGTATTTCTTAAAGCAAAAGGTTCTCCTTTGGAAAATTTCAGTGTGGGGAGAAAATTGAAGACAAGCATTTATTCCCCCCAGTGAATTTAAAGGGACGCTGTGAACTTAAAACTCTAGAGACCTGAGGATTTGGTTTTTTCTTCTTAAAAAACCTGTAGTAATGGCAGTAGTTTTTCTGCACACTCTCATGGCTTGCTGTTCTCTTTTCAATCCAGAAATGCTCTGTGAAGGACTTGCACAAAGTGATTCTCTTCTCCTTGATAATCAGGTCAATCAATTGACCATTAAGCGTTATTAAGTGCAAGAGACAGCCTGATTGCCTGAGGAGGAATGGCAGAGGGGAAGGAAGCTAGAGGAAGGCCAGCTGATACACTGGGATTTAATAACCCACTACCTGTCAAGTTGAGTGGCACAAGCTGAGCTGTTAGCCTGGCTGGTTAATAGGTAAAATGAATTGAGTAAACCAGTTGAAGAATTAAATCAAACTTTTTTTTTCTTCACCTTGCATTTGGAGTGGGATCACAGAGCCCACCATTTTCTTACTTCTCAGCTGAAACCTGTTAGTGCATTGTAAGCTGCTTGTTTGTTTTATACGCTCTTGTATTTAACAACAATGGGTAAAATAGGCAACAAAATAAGCTTTTTTCCCTCTTATTTCTTTGACTGGGGCCTATCTGAAAGTTTCAAAGTCAGACATTAGTCATCACCTAGTATGTTAAAAGTGTACTTTTTTTATAGTAAATTAAGCTTCGTAAGTTCTCCTCTTTAGTTGTTTTTGCTTGTGTGCTGCTTCTCATGGCTTGTATTTTTCAATCACGAACCAATGTAAAGTTAGAGCTCTGAATCATTTTTGAAGAGATTCTTTTTAAACTGTTCTACAGTTTAAATTCTTAGTATTAAATTGCTGTGTTCCAGGGAAATATCTATAGTAAAGGAATGCATTTATTTTCTCTGAGTGATCTACAAGTAAAGTAGTTTTATTTGGAAACAATTAGCTACTTGCGAGAAACCTGATTTTGTAGATACTTGATGTATTTAGTACTTAGTTTTTATTACTTTAGAAAGCCACAGTTCAGTAGGACTGTTGTATATTGGCTGCTTAAGAGAAACACTGAAGTAATAATTTCAAAGTTGTTACGGGGTTGATTCATTTCCCTTTAAAACAATTCTCATTTCATCTTAGTTTATTGCTCTGTGGGATACTGCTGTAGTGAGATATGTGAAATACTTGATAAGGAAGGTGCACAGTCAGCTACGACTGCCACGGCCAAGCATTTTCCAACTTTCATGGCATTAGGACATTGGAGGGAATTTGCACATAGTGAGAAGGAGGCATAAAGGGGATCTTCCAAGTTTATAATGAGAAAAATAAGAAAATATCTGTGCTTAGCTTTCCCAGGGAAAAGAAAGGAGATTGAGCATTATGGAATGAATAGTCCTCTTCACCTTCGTATCTCTAGTCTGATTTTATCTACTTGTGACAAAATACAGCATTTTATTTTTTTACTTTGTGTTCAAGTCTCAATTCAGTACTAATTTGGGAGCTGTTAGAAAGTAATAAAGTGGCAATTTTCGAAAGTGTGATGATAATTGATTTCTTCAAGGACAGGGAAGCTATGCATGGGTTATTGCTTCTTGTCTTCAGTGTGTAGCCTATTACCTTTGCATCATCAGTTAAACCATCTGTTAAAAGACAGATAGTAGTAAAGTAATTGTCCTGTGCTGAGAGTTTTTCACTGCCTGAAGAATTGTCAACAGTACAAAAGAGTCGGTAGTGCAGGTGAAATATTTCCTTTGTTGCTAGAACTGAAAATAATAGCCAGTAAGAATCACTTAAGGTACTGAACAAACACAGACAAATAGTTATATTCTACATGCCTGGGCAATGCATCTTATTTTTCTTTTGGAACTTCACAGAGCTCCTCTGCCTGTCCATCCTTTCCCCTTACCCTGCACTGCAATGTCCATCCCTTTCACTGAAGAAAGACAGACTCTACTCACTTGCCTCTTTGCCCCAGTAGCAGCATTAGACATACTCTGGTCTTTAATTTACAACACACATTTCCTAGTTTTCCATCCTGTGTTCTTTGGGAGGCAGTCTGCTCTTTCTCCACCTAGTTACTCCGTGATGATGCAACCACCAATTTTAACCCCTCTTCCTTACCTCAGGATGGTTTTGATAGTCAGTGTAAGTGTTGGATGATAAACAACTGTATCTTCCTTCTGACATCATTCTTGCCACTGGAGCATCTGGTCTCTGGTGTACAGAAGAGTGACTAATAGTTTCTGTCATCTGAGCAGCGTTTGCTGAACCCACTTTCTTGCCTATAGCTAACTTGTTCAGATTTGAATGAATGAGTTTGTTTAACGTAGCATTTTAGACCTAATGCTCCAAATACAGATTTTTTTGTTTTGCTCTTACTGGAGTAGAATAATAATAGTGTGTGTAGAAATGAAAAAAACTTGCTAAGTTTAAAAAAAACCCAAACAAACCCAGCCAGCAAAACCCACTGTTGACAATATAATTTTCTTTTTAATCTAATGAGGTGAGATAGATGAATATGAAAGCTGGGTCAAAAAGCTTATGTAATTTTCAGACCCTAAATATAGAATGGTGTAATGAGAAAAAGAGATCAATCTCTGTGCACACGTTCTGGTAGAGTATTTTTGTTTTGTTCTTACTCTGCGCATGCAATTTAAAACTAAGCTGGATACCCCCTGCTTGGAAAAATGGTCTTGCTAATATTCCTGCCTTAAGCTATGTGCCAATTTAAATTGACATGTAGCATGTATGATTTTTTATGATTATAGTCTGGGTGGGGGGTCGTTTTGTTTTGTTGATAGAAAAATTTCCCTGTGCTCACTGTTAAATTTACCTTTTTTTTTTTTGTAGTAGTGGAATGGGGTGATGACGTTAAAGCAGTGTCAGAAGATGAAGCCATGGTGCTGGTGAACCACCAAGCGACGGGTGACGTCTGCACTCTGATGATGTGCCTTCAGGATAAAGGCACGGTAGGCTACATCCGGGGCGTGGGGTGGCTGCTGTGTGTGCCGTGTTCCCTCGGGAGTGCTCACCCCTGTGTGTGGCCCTAATGGCTCACTTTGGGGTGTTCACCCACCAGATCATCTCAGTAGGGAGCTTTTTGTTTGGATCTGGTCCAAAGTGACAGCCGGTAGCTTGGAGCAGGTATAGGCCCTGAATGTTGTCTTTGGAGAAGGTCAGATGTGAGCTGAGTCACTGTGCATCCACTCGAGGTTAACGCAGAGGGAAGCAGATCTCCTTGCATGTAATCATGGACTTGACTCTTTCCTCTCACCTCATGCCCTTTTGCAACTCATGCCAACTTTGCTCAGACCAGCACAGGTCTAGCTTCTTGGTTATGATTTTATTCCAGCGTGGAATTTTTCTCAAAGTTAGAGCACCCCATGTATGGGATTTTGGTAGGAGTGAGGGAATTTTGACCTAGCTAAGGTCAAAATTGCTTGAGCTCTTATTTCACAAGCCCTTAAGCATTTCTTGGTGAGAAGTGTAACTAAGGTTAATTGTTTCGTGCATTGCTGTACAGAAAATTCGTATGTAAGGAGTGGAAACCAGAGTATAGAATCTAAACAGGAGATCAACTTTATGTACAAATCAGGAAGAAGGGGATGTGTGCATGATTAGGCTACAAGGGTTGGGAAGCATACCTGTCAAGCTGAAAAAATGCATCAGCTGTATCTGTCTTAGTGTTGTCTTCTTCTTTGAAGTGTCTTAGTGTTGCCTTCCTTCATACTGTGAAGAAACAAGGAAACAAGAACTGCTTGTTGTTGCCTCTGCACAGTTTGTAACTGGCACTGTTCTTCTTAGTGCAAATTAATATAGTTAAGTATAGACTTACCTGTATCGGTGATTTACCATTTTTTAGAAAGTTTTCCAGATCTTACCTATAACAGCAGAACTGATTTAAAAAAAACAATAAAAAAAGCCTTTCAAACAACCCAACCTCACAAAGTATGAAAATGCCACTCAAGATGGAGCAGACTCCTTTCTTTCTTTCTTTCTTTCTACTCTAGCCTGGAGCAGACTGTTTTAAAAGTACTTTTAATTGCTTTCATTTCTTTTGGAATTGAGGGAATTGGGTATATATGGTATTCTGTGCTGTACCCAAATGAGTAGAACGACAGAATAAACTCTTTAATTCTCTTCATCAAAACAGTGCATAGGACAATCTTGTGATAAAGATATGGCTGTGAGGGTGTAGTCCTGTGGATATGTATGGCATATGATCTTGACCATATGACCATATGATCTAGATTTTAGATACAAATCTAAATCATATTTATGCCATTTGATGCCATAGCTTAAAAGTTTCAGTCAAGACAGAGTTTCAGTGAATGTAGGAGATGGTGAAAATGGAGGAAGGCATTGAGATCACAAATAATCTTCACTATGGAAATTACTAGGTTTGCATGTTTTCAGAAAAGCAGAAAATCCCTAAAATCACTGTTTTTTCCCTGAAGAAGTTGTGGTTATTGCTCTTGGTATGTGCATGTCCAGAGCCTAGGATGGCTTTGATGTTTTTAGCTAATAAAGAAATAGAACAATATGAGTTTCAATGCATGCTTAAAATACAGCATGAGTAGTACAAGTGGCTGAAAATAATGAGGAAGATCAGGATAGTTTATCCTTGCTAGAACTTGCTGAATCAGGTGTTTTTAAATAGCATGCTTCATATTTCTAAAGAGAAGACAATTGTCTTTACTTAGAGTGACTGTGAAAGTACTGCAGGAAAAAAATAAACCTACCTGTCCAGAAATAATCATTATACAGTATGCAAATGCTTAAATTAGTCAGCTTTACTTAAATCCAGTTTAAACTTAACATGGAGTCCTTCACAAGCTTGATGATACTCATCTGTCAGCAATATAGTAATTTTCAAGAATTTTTTTGTTGTTTATGAGGGTTAATCCTGTGCCAGTCCAAAACATCTTTTGCTTGCTTTTGCCAGCCAGTACAGACCAAAACCAGATGTAATCTACAAGCACTTAATGCTGCTTCTAAAAAAAAAAATGTTCATTTAAGACATCAGAAGTGTTCAATCAGAAGTATATATTTTCTATATAGTGAGGTAAACTCATGAGACAGTCTTGCAACTTGACAGTGTTTCCCAAGGGTCACATCAGGAACCATGATGGTATTTTTTTCTAGTGTTCTATAAATACTTATATACCAGTGGTAGTGTAGCCTATCTGTTTTAAGCAAATTGAATCTTACCAAGCAGTAAGATAAAATACATGTGCTGAGATATTTCTGGTTTTTTAGATTCACTTACATGAATAAGAAAAAAATGATCTCTTATTAGAGAAGTGGAACTTTAGCTAAAAATTAGAATTTTAGTAGAAGGACTGGATTGGCATTGTTTGATTAATACATTATACCGAAATATAAGCCAAACAGCAAAGTTTCAGGAGAACCAGAAGTGACCTAATTACACTTCTTATAGTTTGAGAAATAGTTCAAATTTCTTTGTGCAAGTAAGTGTTAAAAAAAATCACTAAGTGAGTTGTGGTCTCGTAAATATAGAAAGTTATGTGTTTAACAAAAAGAAGTAGGTTAAAATGCTGCTATTACTACTTTCTGACTGGATTATGACTGATAAATGTGGGGTTTTTTCCTGATTTGGAACAGAAAGCAGTGCCAGGAAGGGTGCAGCAGAGACAAAAGTTCAGCTTGCAGCTGTTTGCGTGCAGATTTCAAGACGTGCTTTCCCAGGTTTTATTGTTAAGTTAGAGGTGCTTGAAAGGTGAAAGTCAGTCTATCCAGGTTGCTTTGTTATGAAATCTGTGTAGACTGAAATGAACGTGGGCCTGTGTAATAGGACCTAGAGTTGTTTTAGAGTTGGTAAAAGCTTTTTCTAGCTTCTGAACTTACTTAACCAGGAAGCATGAAGGAAAAAGGACGTGATGTGGCATCCAAAAGTTCTTTGAATCCATCAACAACTATGAATTTGTGTTCAAAACACTTCTGAGTGTCTTTGTTTAAACCTCCTTCCAATGCACGTGGTAAGAGGCTCATCTTGTGTTATTTCATTCCTGAGGATACTAAATAAGGAGTCACTAAATAGAAGTTACCAACAAAATTTTGCAGTGTCCTCTATTCTGCCCTTGGTAGCAGAATAAAATGAATATCTGTTAATCTCATTTGCCTTTTGATTGCAGACAAGGTAACTGTGTCCTATTCTTTGAACTGCTTTTTTATTTGATATGTTAGTGTGTATATATACTAATTCATACATAAAAATACTTCCTCTCTGTACTTCTTACCATTGCCTGGGCTTACAGGCAGATTTATGATCACTGGGCTCTGAAGTTTGTCTCTTCGTAGCCCACACACAGCAGCCTGTGTGTGTCTTAGTTACAATTTGCGTGTCACACTTATCTTTGTCAAAATCTCATCACTCCTTCTCAGGAAAGACTGAGGGAGCCCAGGGATGCTAGTTAGAAGCCCTGTGTCACCTAAAACAAGGTGAGATGGACTTCAGACTCTGAAGAGCCGTGATGAACTTGGAGGATAAACCTGCCGTCATCTAAAGAAAAAGACAGTAACATGTGGTATGGTAGGGGAGAAGAGCTAGCATTCCTGGGCAGGAGTTCCTCATCCAGTATTGCCATAGAACATCTGGAAACGGTGTTGACTCCTCAAAAGACACCTTTTCTTTCCAGCAAAGCAGAGTATTAAGCTTGCTTATCTCCTTCAGTAAAATAGATTATGTTGGTTTAGCTTCTGCTTGGTATAATAGAACAATAGTTGTCAAAATGCCAAAGCAGTAGATGAACACTGGCAGGCCTTAGTACTGCTGCAGGCTAAATCATCATTAGTGAAATTTTGGTGGTGTTTTTATCAAAGGATGTGGTTCCCTACCCAAGCCTCTCACCTTTGGGTGATATGTGGGCATGGGCTCATTGTAGTGCCTTGAAGAGTGGTAATACCTCTCAGTGGTGCTTTTTTTAACACTTGTCCTTAGGGCACACCTTTTCTTTCTTGTTTCTTCCTCCATAAAGCTTTTTAATTGACTGAAACGGAAAGAATGTTAATGTCTGCAGAGAAAAATTCTCCTTTAAGATCCTCGCTTTTATTTAACATAAGCCTGGAGATAGATGTAGGATAAACGATTTCACCAATATTAGTCTCAAGTAAGGAATTGTTTCTAGGAACTAATTTTTCTTTTGTCACTCACAAATACATAGTGTGCCTTTGGTCGTTTGGATGTGTAGCATCTAGTAAGGAATACCACTGGCAGACAGGAAGGGATGTCATCTTTATTTCTTAGACTGCTTTCTTTTGTCTTTGCCTCAAAGTGTGTGAGAAAGATGCAAAGCCAAAGATGCTTGAATGATCATCTGACCACCAGAGAAATGTCACGGTCTTTCATATTCTTTTTTGATAGTGGTAAATGGAAGAGTACTGTGCTACATGACTTCAAGGTCACTGAACTTGAATCAGTCTTGATGTGGCCTCAAAACACAGGGAAGAGAAAAGGCAGCCTAGCCTATGACTGGGAGAATGAAGGGACACTGGATTTTCCAGTTTTGGAGATGCACTTCCTACACCTCTCAAAAACTGCATGTAGGAGCGATAGAGGGGAAAGACCTTGTGAGAAAAGCAGCTTTTCTCTTCTGTTGTTTACTTTGTTGGGAGAAATTCTCCTATTTTAAATCTCAAGGGACTGAACAGGTAAAGTATCTGCCTTCTGTGTCCTGTAAGAAATGACGGTAAAGTGAATTGATTGGCTCAAACTCTGTTTTTGCCTTCCCACTGTGCTGCTTGCCTGGGACAAGCAGCAGGATTTGATTAAATTCTCAGGGATACATGTGGCTGCTCTGCCATGGCTAATATTGTAGAACTGTATATTACATTACAAAACAGCAGCTATTTATTCCTACTCTTGAGGGAGAAGCATAGCACCTGTGCTGCTTTATATTTTGGGGCATAAAGGACCTCGTTCTATACATTTGCTAGTTTTATTGGTGTTGTGAGAGTGACAAGAATGTGACCAGGAGATACATAATTCATAATTATCTTCACTTGATATTCACTCATTTTTTAAATGTATTTTTACTTTTCAGGTTGTCCGTCAGATGATGTGGCTGATGGATCATATTTTTAAGTATACAAACTTTGGCATTGTGTCTCTAATCCATGGAGACTTCTTTATAAGACAGGTAAATGGAAACACATAATGGTGCTTTGATTTATCCTTATATTTGGAACACTGTGGTATTATGGGACTTACTTCTCATCTCCTGGTTGATTTGCACGATGAAATAACAATGCTGTAAAGTGTATATTTGGGGAGGTCTTTGTTCTGAAGCTACATTATTTTCCAAGCTGATTTTATTATTTGAAAAGACACAAATGCTTATGGAATCCAATTGTGAAGGGAGCCTATTATGAGAGAGGTGTACAAGCAAAATACATGGGCAGTCCTTTTTGTCTCTGTTTCTGAGCACACCTCTCATCTTTCCTTAGTGACCTTGAAGCCCTGCAGAGAGTCTGCCTGGTTAGGTCACTCTTCTGGCTGTCAAAGTTTCAAATTAGGAAAGGCAGGACCGTCCCTTTTGATGGTGACATAGCAGTGGATCAGTTTAAGGTGGTGATGACCCTGTGCAAATAGTAATTAATTGATTCTTGAAGGTTAACTATTATTTGAGCATTAGGAAAGATTGTCTGTTGAGCTCAGCATCTCAAACATTAATGAGTGAGACCCTCAGATTATTTCATACAGCTTGGGTAGGGTTTTTTGTTGTTTGGTGGCTGTTGATCAAACTGCACTCTCAAAGTAGAAACTCAGGAGGCCAGTGAAAAGTATGAACTGCAGTATTCATCATACATGTTTCTTTCCTCTCCTTATTTCTTTGCCTGGACATAAAATATGTGGAGAGCCTGAGAGAAATAATGAATTTTCACATTGCAGAGAAGAAGATAATTTACTCAAAATGAAATAAAGGAAAGCTTAATCACAGCAGAACACAGCTAAAGTGAGATTTCTCACTAACAATAAAGGCATATTTAGAAAGCCTCAGGCACAATTAGGTAAAACAAAGGTCTCTAGAGGTACACAACTGTATATTGTGAGAGGATGAAAGGAAACAGAGTTGGGTGCTTTGTGAAATGTAAATCTATTCCAGTAGTTAGAATTTACAAGATGCACGTTTTGCGGTACACAGGGCTGTCAGCTTGTTAGTTGTAATTTCTGAATGTGGGGTTGCAATTCCAGTCACAAAACCAAACCATTGCTGAGCTGCACAAACTAAGGCTTTTCCTCATTTCTGTGAAGTGGTTGACATACACAACATCACAAATAAAATGACATCATTGTGGGTCTAAATCAAAACCAATTGAAAAGAAAATGTTTCTAGGCTGTTAGCCTTCGGGTGTGGCAAAATACTTCATGTGAGTGAGTAATGGTCTTTTGCCTAGCTCTAGAAAGGCCCTAGGAATATCTGAATGGTTATTGTTCACTGCTCTTTTCTTATCTACTGCACTATCCTGGAGTCCTGCAGTCTGATGAGAAGGGACTGACTTAACTGAGGAACTTTTATATTGCTCTTTAGTTGCATTAATACGAGCAGGCAGAGCCTTTTCCTTCCCTCTCATGTGGTAAGTTGGACGTAATTGCAATGGTGAGACTTAAACCTAGGAGAAACACTTTCACAAAACTCAACTTCAGTAAAATACTGTTTCTTCTTGTCTTTCACTCAACCCCCCTCTTTCCCTCTTCATTCCCCTGACCAAAAAAACCCAACCAACCACCAAGTTTGGTTGCCAAAAGTTTGTGGCAATTTTGTTGACATTTCAGAGAATGGTAATTTCAGAGAATTAAAATTACCTCTGCTGAGGAGAGCTTTACTTTTGCCCTCCTGTGTCTTTTCAGTGATTTGACAAAGTCACTTTGGAGCACTCCAAAATGCTAATTAATGTAAATAGATTCCTCTGAAAATTTGGGTAGCTTGGTGCGTGCAGAGATGGGAAAAGATTGTTCCTGAAGATATTTCTGCAGTAATTAAGGATGTATCTCTCTGTTCTTAAGTGAGGAAGTTGTCCTAATACATCAAAGAGGAGAAATGAACGAGTCATTGGAGCAGTGCAGATTTGAGTGAGGTCTGTGGTTCTGCTGTGGTAACCCAACTGAGGCCGGGTCTGTTGGCCTCCAGTAGATACTCAGAGGAGAACATTGCTTTTTGTTGTCTCAGGGGCTTATTTTTATCTCTGAAAAGAGAGAAACCTTAGAAATATAAGAATTATGTCTGATGTTGTCTCTTTTAAGCATTCCTTTTATTTAGATAATGTTTTATCCTTGCAGGGGAGAACACACCGTGACCAGCAGCTTGTGTTACTCAAAGATCATCTAGAAAAATATTACAGGAGCCGCAATCGGAAATGGATTGTTTTATTTCCAGAGGGTGGCTTTCTTAGGAAAAGGAGAGAAACAAGCCAGGCATTTGCCAAGAAAAACAATTTGCCATTTCTTAAACATGTCACCCTGCCAAGACTTGGGGCAACACAAGTAATTCTGAAAACGCTTGTAGTGCCGCAAGAAAATGGAACTCCATCAGGTGGAGACACTGTGAGAAAAGGTAAAGATCACTTCACTCTGTGGGTAAAAATCAGATTAAATGTCAAAGATTTAAGAAAAACATCGTGTTGAATTGGTCTATTGAAATATCAAATACATTCATAATGGGCCATTGTATTTTATATAAATGTTTGCATATTTAGTTTTAGTTCTGCAAACTTTATTGTTGACCTTGAGACAAAAAAAACCCAAAACCTTAGTTTTAATTTGATTTAGTCTCTGGTATGGCTGCATGAATGCTTGGTGTGGCTCACACGATGGTGAAGCAGATACTGGACTAGGCACCCAGAGTGAGCTAGGAGGTGATCCACTCCTTTCAGCAGCATTGATGGTTTGCACTGGTTTGTGATAGCATGGAACTACAGTAAAAGTATTTCTGGAATACGCTAACTATGTTCATATTTTTATTCTGGGCTTTAAAAGTTTCTTTGTGTCCACTGCTTATTCTTTATTCCTCTTCTTAAACTACTTTCTATTGAGTTCAGGTTCTTCTGTTCTGTACAGATCTTTGTGTTGCCTGTCCCCATTGTGGCTGGAGTTAACTGTCACAGATCACTAGATCTGAGGGATTGTTTGGCTGTCATGTCAGAAGAGTTAGGAGGGAATAAGAATAATCCTGCAACATTATTGTTCTGGGATGCCTGGGCTGTAGGGGAGGGTATAGCTGGGTATAAATAATGCCTGTAGTTATGGGATGTGGTGCTTTAGTCTCTCAGTTTTTAAAATTAACTTCTTGCATGTTCAAGAGCAGGGTTAGATCTTACTTAACTTCCTTGTGGATTCCTGTTACTTATTACAGAAACAATGGATTAGGGGGTTGTGGTAGTTTCTTCTTATTGATGGGTGGTGCTGGTGTTTCCATAGGCAAATTCTGATAATCATTTAGCAATTTGAAACAAAGATCCTTACTAATGAAGCCACATAGGCAGAGGACTTTGGATTATTTTCTGTCTGAAGTTCAAATCTCAGAGTTAGCAAGAACCCTCACACAGAAATTGCTTCCAGATTTTTACTTTTGAAGTTATTCTTGTCAACGTAGGAAATAAATCGAGATGATGTTCTTTCAAAGTGAAGGTAGGATTTAAAATGAGCTGAAAAATCAAGCTGTGGAATGCATCAGAGTGTTTCCTGTCAGGCTACATTCAGAAAAGAAAGGCTGAAGAAAGTTCTTGTTGTCATAAAACATTTTAGGTTTAAAAGAGAGAAACTGAATACCCTGATCCTTGTTAAAAAGTTTGGGTTTTTCTGAGGAGAAAAGTTTGGCCTGTTCTGTTCTATTTCTTGCTGTCTCAAAAAGATATGAAGAGTGAGAAGTTCCCCAAATTAATTACAAGTCTTCTGGTTCTGGAGGGAGACCAAAAGTGCTTGTCAAATACCAATTTTATGTTTTCCTATTCTTAGGTTGTGATCAACTTAGCTGAACATCAAACTGGCTTCCTTTTTTTTTGTTTCCTCTTTGAGTGGCATGATTCAGACTCTAGAGAAATGAGCATTTGATAGTAGTTGACCTAACTGGGTACTAAAGTAAAGGAATTCTCTCAGAAATAAAATGAAACCATATTGTCCATCCTACTCAAGGAAAGATAATTGGGCAAAAATAGGAATGAAATGCGTGGGTTTAGCTGTCATTCTTTCATAGTAATGGATTTGAAAACATACTAAAACGGATGAAAAAGAAAAGTGAAAGTAAATTTTATATGCTAGGAAAAAGTAGTATTTGATAGATAGTGACACTGATGTATTTTATGTCCTCTCTTTTTTTAAGGTCACAAAAAAGTTTCTAGCATTGTAAAACTTCCCTTTCAGAGATGTATGAAATCTTAGTTCTTGATCTGTATCTTGTATAAAAAATTCTTCCTCTAATCTGGTGCTTTCTGAATGCTTTTATTGTTCTCTTGCCATGTCAGAATATGTTTGTTCAGTTGAATGAAATACAGTTGTATAAATTGATAAGGTTATAATTTAAAGTTAGAAGCCTAACAAGTTAGTGAACATTTTTACTTTTAATCTCTTCTATCTTTCTCTGTTTTTAATCACATGGAAAACCCATCTCAGTGAAATCAAGCTTCCCTCCTGTTCATGTGGCCATTGTTGAGATATGGGTGCTAGAGCCAGGTGTAGTGCATACAGTAAAGGTTTTGCCAGTGGCTTGCATAGAGACTGCCTATAAACCTTTTGTACATTAAAATTCTACTCCTTTGCTGGGGAAGTGGCTTCTTTATCAGAAGCATCACACTTGAACTTCATGGTTTGCTGGACACATTTTTCATCTGCAGCACTTCTTGTGCTCTATACTGTCTTAACAATGTTCCTGGAGTCCTGGGTTGCCAAATTATTCAGCTTACTATAATAAGCTTTCTACTCCATTATTTATTATTCTCCCAGTCTTTTTGTTTCCACCAAGCTTTATTGATACTCGTGGGAATTCACCTTCCTCTCCCACCTGATTTTAGTTAAATTGGTTTATAGATTAAATTATGAAAACAGAAATTATGTCACCTTCCTGTTGAGTTTCCTGGGTAGCTGTATTATGTTGAGTCATGATACACAGTTCTGTTCTTGACTGCTCTCATTTTATTAGTGCTTAATTCATTTTAAATGATCCTTGTAGCTTTTGTACCGTGGTAAATTTGATAACATTTCTCAGCTGGAGTGATGTGTAAAACTGGGTGAAAGAAGAAAAGATGAAAAAGGCAACTATAATAAAAGATGGTTTGTCCTTAATATACTGTTATCACAGTTTGACAGAAACCAAGTCAGATACAGTTGTTTGATCATGTCACACCCCAGCTCCTCAGCCCAGCTGGCTTTTGTATGTCACATGTCACTGAATCTGTGGCCTTTGAGTTGTAGTTCAAGAATTGGGCTAATTGTAGCTCAATGCTACATTATCTGTCCTGCTGTAAGGTCTCTAATCTGATTTATGGCATCCCTTTGGTAGAGGTGTGTTTATGTTGAGAAGTGCAAGGTTCAGTAACCTCCCCAAAGATTCATTAGTCTTAATTATGATACTAGTATTCTTAATATCCAATCTCCTTTTCAATTTATTTTTATACTAGTAATGAACTTCCCACAGTTTAGTCGTTGATTTTTCTTCAGTAAAGTGATAGGAAGAACAAATGTTCCTGAGCTAGATGATTAATACTATTTGATAATTCTTGTGCTTAAACTGATCAGTTCTTTATCAGTAGCTTTTCCAGGACATGCAGCTTCTATTTTCTTAATTTTCTCCTCTTAACAGTTTTCTTTCATATTTAAAATCCCAAGTACCAGCTGTCATCGGAGTGAATTTTAAATTATTGCTGGTAAATACTAAATTAGGTTACTAAAATGCTTGTTGCTTTTGCTGCCTTTTGAAACTCTAGTTTAATTTAACAAAATTATGTAATTTTATTCCTAAATAAATAGAAGGATGGAAAACCATAGGAAAGGTAGTACAATCATTTGATAGCGTGACTGCTGTTGAAGGTAAATAGTGCAGAGAATGCAGCTTAATCGTGTCTGTCCCTGAAAAGAGAGTTTAAGGTACTTCTGGTGTCTGATGAAAGCCTCCAGATGGGACAGATGGGCCAGCACTGCTGCCAGCACCAGCATTCCAGAAGAAGGTTTTAGTGCAGGATAGAAATACAGGCAGCATAAAAATACTTGATGAATAGCCATCATCACCCTAACCCTCTAGTGACCCAGGTGTGTGTTTGCAGGGGTATTTTATAGTTTTGGTTTTTTTGAAATTTTTTTTAGCACAACACTTAGTCTTTGACATGGTTGCAAATACAGTGTTTTTTCAGTTGATAGGAAATGATTTTGTGAGTTTTAGAACTATCAAAATGTTGTAAATGCCAAAAGCTGGCAATTCAAAGGAGTTTGGAGCTATTGTTCTTCAAAGGTGCACATTCCAGAGCTTATTTTTGATCAAACTTGCTCTAGTGTGTTTTTTTAAATTCTGTGTTATTTTACCATGCAGCAGTTTGTTGTCTGATAAGAAGTTGCTATGAGCTTAGTTAGTCATACTGAAATCTTACCTTCCTGTTCTCAAATGCAGCAGAGTACATTCAGTTTTGATGCTGTTTCTCAGAGAAATTAAATTTTCATTTCTGCAAGGCTGTACATTGAACTTCATAATTGACTTTTTAAAAATCTAACTTTCTGATTTGCTCTTATGTGAGGAATGTGACTTGAACAACATGTGAGAAGGCTTTTGATGGTTGTTTTTATTTCCCCCTCGAAAAAGGGCTTCTTGTTTTGTTCCAGGTGGTTTGTTATGTCAGGATTTTGGAATGATGAGTAAGATGTTCGGTCTGAGAGTTAATCTTTGGAGAAAAACGTTAATTCTGAGGTCAGTGATCCATTTGATCACACAAGGACAAGTAGAGAACAAGGGACAAGTTACGAGAACAGATTGCTATGCAGGGAGAGCCAACAGCCTCATTTGGCTGCATTCAGAGTGGTGTGAGCGTTCAGGAAACCACACCTGAATTCTGGTGAACACTAGCAAATACTTTCTTTTTCAAGTGCAAGCTGCAGGCCTCAGGTCCACACCTGGCTGGTGCATTCTTTCCCACTCTGGATCCAGTCTGGCAGTGTGATGCCATCCGGAGCTCGGCCGAAGGCGAGGTTTCCTGCTGAAATCTGTCTATGCCTTGTTCTGTTTCTTGGTGGCAAACACTGACAGTCTGCTGGCAGGTTTGAGGGGTTCTGCACATCATCTAATGTGGTGTTTCAGCATGAGTTGACCCTAGGAAGGAGCAACCCCAGGGAGGACAAAGAAGAGGAACAAAGAGAAGCTCTGAACCCCGATAAATTTGTGATTGTAGACAGTCAAGTATCTGCTGTGAGAGGACTTTAGAGGATGACAGATCATGGAGTGTCTTGAAGACACTGATGATAAGTTGCATCTTAAGTAAATATGGAGCAACTTAAGATCACTGAATCCACAGTACAGAAGATAGTTGCGATGATTTGCCTCTGCTGATGATTTGGGAAAAAAAACCAAAAACCCAAACAACAAACAAGCTAGGAAGCTGTTTAAATATTATTTTTGATCTTTTTTGTGTAGGCCAGAAAGCTGCTGTTCCATGTGATTGTTCAGTTTTGTCTTAGCACTCATAAGGCAAGTATGTACCATTCACACTAAGGTACATCACTGCTGTGTGGTTTGGGTGCTGTTGTGTAGGGCAGGTGCCTGTGGGCCTGTTCAGAATGTTTAGGTACTATTTAAAAAGAATCAGACTGTTAACATTTTGAAGCAGTTGGAGAAATCAAAATCTTCCAGCTGTGCTGACAGTGGCAGGCAGACTGACACCACAGAAGAAAAGCCTGTGCTTGGAGAGATCAGCTTAAGTAAGGCCTCTGCAGCAGCTTCTTCTGCTGAGGTCTCTGACAGTCAGGCTGCTCGGTCTTTCAGCAAGTACTAGAAATGAAAGATAAGAGTGTCTTGTAATGGTGAGTAGAAAGTTGGAAGAGTTTGGCTGTCAGAAACATGTGGCTGAGTTGGGCAAGCCAAGCTGGGTGAGAGGAGTTCCTAAGCACAGGTACAGGCAGTTCCCTGAATTCTCAGCTACAAATGCCAGAGCTGAGATCCACACCATGTTATAACTAATGCAGCAATCTTTGGTTTGAGCTCCTGTTAATGTGCTCCATTTAAAAAATAACAGGGTTTATTCTTGATCAAAGGTCTGCTTAGACCTGAAAGCAGCATCCTGGGAGATATTTAGGTACCACTCTTCTGTGTTTTGTGCAGTTGTCAGTTTCTTTTCCAGTTTCAGGATCTGTCAGAGCTCTCTGGCTTTCAAATAAATTTGCTCATGAACAGGTTGCAACACAGTATAACCCCCCCCCAAAAAAGATAGCAAGATGTATTTCAAAATTAATTTTCTCAAATCCTTGGTGACTTATATTTTTTGGCAGTGTGATATCTTGGATGATTATGTAAGGCTTATTTTAAACCAGAGCATGCACAAATACTGTGATTTGAGAGCACGTGGAGGTAGCTGCACTAACACCTGCTTGCTCTAAAAGAAGGTGTATAGAGGTTGATGTTACTGTCAGAATTTTTTTTTTTTTTCCTGGCTTGGGGTTTCTGGTGGGCTGTCAGAAATTTTTCTCCCCATCCTGCCCTGAAAAGGGTTGGAGGTGAGTTTGGAGCTGGACTGAGGAATCCAGTGCAGCAGCAGCTCTGCTCCACAAAAACAGAAGGTAGGAAATCAGCACAGCAGAGAATTGCAGGAGTCTTCCCTTAATGAAGTGCAAACCATTATCCACTAAAAGAACAGCTTTAAATACAGCTAAATATTGAATAAATTACTTTGAAACACTTTACTGTAAATAATAAGAAAATGTGCCCATATTCATCTGGCACTTTTTAATTGCAATTAATGGTCTTTGTTGCTTACTCACTTAGGCAATTTACTTGTCTTTATCCATTCTTGCTTTACATCTGGGAAAATAATAACTTGAATGCCTTCGTTTCAAAATCTATTTCTAAATTAATACTTCTGTTGATTTAATATTAATTTCATATTGGCTCTTCTCTGAGTCATTGCTACTTTTAAAATGAAGCACTCTGTAGTTAGTGCTTTTCTTAAGAGAGACTTGACAAGCACTCTGTCATGATGCTGGCAAGCCTGCAGCCTCCAGTTCTCATTTCACGTGTCTGTTAGGGGTTTAAAATACTGTATTTCCAGAAGGTAACACTGAATGTTTCAGCTTGACCTATGCAGCTTGCCCTGAGTCAAATTTTGGAATGGCATGTTGCATGCTACTAAGAACTCGTAAGCTAAATTTTAGAAAATGCTGTCTAGCCCTGTTGGAGTAGTGCCTTTGTAACGAAGCAGTACGACTCCACTGATGAGCAGACACCAAGAAAACACTGGGTGCTTGTTAAAATAATTGATAGATACATGTGATGGCATTGCTGTAATTTTCTTTTCACAAGTAATTAAATTAAATGCAAATTAAATGAAATTAAATGCAGGTAGAAATTGGCAAGCCAGTCCTTGCATGTACATTCTAGCTGGAGTCAGTAGCTGTGGCTTTCAGGGTGCTGCTCAGACTGAGTGCTGCAGATCTCTTCAGCTGTGTGGTAGGGCTCCTGTAAAATTAGAGTGGCGACTCTGGGTAGGGCCACACATCTGTCTAGCTCAGCATGAGTCGTCCATGACTCCAGGTGGATTCCAGAGGAAGAGTGTGAACACAGCAGACTTGCATCATACTTCTCCCACATATTCTCCAAGCTTCTGACAGTTTCCTGTGTGGTGGGTTTCCCAAGCCAGGTGGGGATTTCTGCCTGGTCAGTTAACCCTCCATGTACTTACTCAATTTCCTCTTGAACCCAACTCTTGGCATCCTTGATGTCCTTTAGCAAGGAATTCCCCATCGTTCCCCCCCCCCCCCCGCCTCTGCACAAAGAATCATTTTTCTGTTTTCTTTGAAAACTTTTCCTCTTGGCTGAATTTTGAGTGTCTGTTCTTGTATTGAGAAGGATGGTGAACAGTCAATCCCCATACATCTTGGTGCTGACAGTGTTCTTGTCAACCTCTGTTACATTTCTTTCATAGATTTCTCAGCTGCAGGCTTGAAGAGTATTGTACTTTGTACTAAAAGCTAACGCTTCTTACATGCTCTTGCCCACGGGTGGCTGTTTCTGATAGTCAGCTTTTTAAATCCTCAAAGATACTGCCTGGTGTGAGCATATTGTTGTACTGGTGTCTCAAGCAGTAAGTGAGCATTGCTCTGCTGGCCTGGGCATAATGTGACCTCAAATGGAAGACAGCTCTAGAACAGAGAGAAAATTGACAGGCTAAACTCAAAGTGCCATCTTGGCAATGTGCCCTTCCTTCTTGGTTTGCTCTACAGATCTGCTGCTCTCCCTCTTAGCAAACCTGTGCATTGAAGACGTGCCAGAGAGTGGTCATGGCTGGGTTGATTTATGACCTGGACTGTTGCTGGTAGTAACCTATATTCAGATTTTATACAGAGTCACAGAATATCCTGAGTAGGAAGGGACCCACAGATTTGATTCTCTTGAATAATCTTAGTAGCAAATATTTGCACCTCCTTTGAGCCTTTTTTCAGTTTCTAAGTAAGCTGAGCAGCATATGAACATGGACTGGTATTGGCCTTTTCCTGGAACCTCACGGGTGCAGTATCCTCCCCACTGTGAAAACTGACCATCTTCTGTTCCTTGCCTCCTTACCCTGAATACACCCTGAAAGTGGTGTATTTCCTCTTTATCCTGCACCTCACATTTTTAAGAACCTTTGAGGGGTCTGCCTGGCTGCTGCTCCATTGGTGATCTCTTAGAAAGGTGTCAATCTGCTTGAAGTGCAGACCAAGAAGCTTGGATGTTTGTTTTGGGATTTTTCCTTTTGGTGAATGGGGGGAAGCACCTGGCTTTGGGGCCAACGTGTTGTGTGACTGTACTCATACCTGGTGAGTGAACTCGTTCTATTCTGTGTACCACAGCATGTAAGAACAACAGAAATAACCACGAAAATAAAATCTAGGTCTAGCTGAAGGTTGTAAGAGTATTTCTGTGTTCTGTAATGAAATCTGGATTTGATTTTTTATGGTCTTGTGCCTCATACTTCATGACGTAATATAAAAATTGAATAACTCAAGTAAGTGACATGCAATTTGCTTTTTGTTCCTAGAGAGCAAATCCAAAGGCCTCCAGTGGGTGATAGATACAACCATTGCATATCCCAAAGCTGAACCTATAGACATCCAAACTTGGATTCTTGGCTACCGACAACCAACAGTGACACATGTACATTACAGGTAGGAAATAAACCTGCTCCTGCTACATTGAACTCAAGTACTCACAAATCAGTTGTGTCATTTCAGGATATGGGAAATCAGTAGCAGTGGGAGTGGTTTTGTTTGTGTCTCATACAGGTGGGCAACTCATATTATTTAAACACAATCCCTTTTTTTTTTTTTTTTAAAAGTTCAGTGGCTATTCCTTATCTTACGACAGACGTTTAAGTTTTGGATTAATGTCCTGTGGTTGAATAGAGTTGTGGGGAATATATTTGAAGGCTAGGTCATCTTTTCCACCTTAATGTTAAGATGCTGGTAAACCCAACTTGAATTTTTTCAATTTTGTTTTTTAATAATGACAACAAATTAAAAATCACTGTTGTTAAGTAAACAAATTTTCTAATAGATTATTATATTTAACTTTCTGACAAAGAAATGCCAGCTTTTTCACTCAAAGAATACTTTAAGTAGTTGAGCAAAGCAACTGGAAAAAGCAAGTGGAAGACGTTGCAACTCTCACTGACAGCTAGGATGGGAGACTATTAAAACTTTTCTCCTCAGGAGTTCTTTGGCTCAGGACCTAAACTGATGGAGAGAGAAGTTGCATTTTGCTTTTAGATTACAGTTAATTGCAAGTCTGAAATCTCCAAGAGTATTTTAACACTTTTCCTAAACCAAATAAGTTGTTGAATTTTATCCCAAACTCACATTATTTTGTCTTGATGATTTGGAGAGCTTTTTAGACTTCTACAGAAAGCTTTCAAGTGTCCTTGTGTGGATCCCCTGGGTGGCAGTTTAAGTGGGAGTGACCTTCTCCAGCATCACTGCTGTGTCAGTGTTGTGTGATGCAGAGTACAGGCTGCTCGCTGGAGCTCCTTTCCACAGCCGTGTTTAAATCTGTCCTTACTTTTTATAGAAAGCTGCCTTCCAAGTTTCCCTGAAGGTGAACATACTTGCACCCTAATTTATATAAGATAGCATTGTATCTATTGTGCTTTATTCAGGTCACCTTAGTACTCTCTCAGATCTCTGGCTTAATTGCAAGTTGAATGTATTTAGAATTCTACTAAAGAGTATTTCCAAAAATACCCTCTTTAAAAACAACAGTAAGTTAACTTAAGTTGAATTAATTTCCTGCTTCTAAGTGTATAGTCAGACCTATTTTTGAGCACAAGTATAAATATGATGTAACCTTCCTTGCATTGAACTTGAATGTTTAATTTTGTGTAATACTGAAATTCTAAGAAAAAATTGGAAATTATTTATTTTTGGATGTAAGTTTGTTATTTTCTTCCAGAGGATCTAAATCACTGGTTTAGACAGGGCTAAGCCTCTCTATTTAACTACTCTGTGTATTTTTTTAATAACCTCCATTTGTCATGGCTGATCCTGTGAAAACACTTGAAGGGTGCCCCAAATGGAGTCGTGCAGCAGCTCGCCTCGGCTGAGCAGAGGGTGTGACAGCTCTGAAATGAGAACAGAGTGTCTTGGGTCTGGCTGGAGCTCGGCCTGACTTCCAGCCCTGGTAGTTCTTGAGGCACATGGCCCCTGGGCTGTGAGGTGGGTGCAGGTTGGCAGCTCTAGGTTGGGTTTCACGAGGTGCCCTGGCTCTGGCAGCAGGCAGAAGCATGGAAGTACACATTGACTGCAGCGTGTTCCGAGCAGGCATCGCGCCTGGAGCACGCTTTGGGAGGTGCTGCTGGGCCTGGCCCTCAGGAACTTGTCCAGTACCACTTTAACCTGCTTACACTGCTGCAGTTTGCCACAACACAGCGTGTAGCTGCTCGGGAGGGTGGTGGCCAGGAGCCTTCAGTGGGAGCACCCTGTTTCCTGTGTCCTGCCAGGAGTGAATGAGTGGTCCCCCAGTGATGCTCTGTGATTTTACAGAGTTTCCTCATATCCTGCCTTAGCTGTCCCCAGCTGTTTCTCAGTAGTTCTTAATTTTGATAACAATTGGGTAGAGACTACTCCTGGTCCTTAACAGTGTAGGCAGGGATTAAATCAGTGACTGAGGTCTGAAAAGGCCTGTGTGGTGTTGAGCCTGGAGATGTCCCTTGTAAAGTTGTGCTAAAGTTGTTGAAGAGTTAAAGAAGTTCTTTGAAACAATCTCAGTTAGCAAAGGAAAACCCAAGGTGAAGTGGACTTTGTCTTTAAAAGATGGAAGTTGTCAGAAGTGTGTTTCTATTTTCCTGCATTTGACGTGGATGTCCTCTGAAATTTTCTTTAAGTGTACATCAAGTCTGTCTGCATTGGTATTATACTCCACTTTTCCTGCATTTAGTGCAATAAAATTTTACTCATTTTTTTGTAATTTGGAATGTCTTGGGAGATTACATTTGAAATAAATTTTAAGGTAATTTTTAAATAACTGGGAAGAGAGCACAATAGTTTCTCATGTCATTTCTTTTAACTGAGTTATAGGTAAAAAGCAGCACCCCTTTGGAAAAAGCAAAGAATAGTTTTGTCCAGATGCCATCTCTGCTGTATGAAAGAAGAATCAGGATTTAAATGTGCTTATTCCCTTTTAGAGTAGTCCAGAGCAAGGTATTGATATATGATAGTAGTGGGGAAAAAAGGAACATTTTCTGTGCCACTCAAACTAGAGCAGAAGAAACTGCAGAGCTGCTTTTGTTCTGGTGGCTCAGTCAGTCCCTTCTGCTGTGCCTCTTGATCACCATCTGTCTCTTTCTGCCTTACAGACTTTCAAATCCAGTGATTTCCTTTTCTAATAACCTGGGCCTTTGCTGCAGGATTATTTCTTTTTCATTCTACTCAGGGAGCAACAGAAGAGTGTAGAGAACACAGCAAGAAGCCGTATGGTATCATTTTTAGGTGCTTTTCTAGCTGATGGAAATGGCAGAGAAGGCTTGGTTTAATCCAGTAATCTTTTTTTTTGAAAGCTCAATTTTGATAATGAGTTGAACCTTGCTTTTCAAACTTCAATTTTCAGTCCAATTGACACATTTCTCAGAAGTTCATAATTAGGCTAAGCTGTGGCCTGGTTTTCCTCTGATGTCAAAAGAAACTTAAAAAGAACAATCACCAAGTTTGAATCTAAAAACACAAGGTGTGAGAACTTCACCCATCTGTTGAATAATTTTTGACCCTGACTGACTCGTCTCAGAACTCACCGGAAAGTGCTGCAGTACTGGGTTTGCTCTCTGAAACAGAATACTTAAGGAAGATATCTAATGAACTTCGTCCAGGTCACACGGCACTGGGATTTTGGTGGGAGATTTCAGTCCACGCGGTGCAAGGCATGTCAAACTAGAGGCATCACTATGAGACCTGCCTTGTAATGAGTGTGTTGGACAGGTTTGTTTGCTCTTCTCAAACAGTTTAGCTTTATGCTGGGGTCATTGTGGGCTGTGTGTTGACCATAAATCCAGACTCACTACGCCTCCACTCAGCAGAAATGAGCTGAGTGGTTTGGTGTCCCTGTAGCAAGGCCACGCACTGGCTGCTGTTCTCAGCTCTCGCCATTTCTGTGCCAGGAGTTGAGTCTGGGGCTTATTTCTTTTCTTTTTACACCAGGCACTTCTCTAGTCTGATTGGCTTGGTGTTTCTCAGCTGATCAAGTTTCTCCAGCAGTAATTTCTCAAGTGTTGCAGTCAGTCCTGTGTGCAAAACCCAAGACTTAAAAATTGAAAACACCCTGGGTATGAAGTTGACTCGGTGCTTAGCATCCCCTCAGTGAGGAATGGTGTGGGGCTGGGTTTTTGCCCTCGTTTCCCGTGGGGTGATGCCCTTGGATGCCCACATCCCACCTGGGGGCTGTGTGACGGTGACTGTGGTGCAGCAGCCCTGACGTCAGAGCCAGCCTGAGTCAGCTCTGACGCAGGGGTGGCCGTGCGTGGAAGTGCCACACAGGCTGTTCCCAGCTCTGTCACCCTTCTTCCCAGTACCAGCTTCTGTGCTGTGCCACTGCTGAAACAAGCTTTCAGCTGCTGAGGAAGTTCTATTTTTGTGTTTGCATTGATACAGATTTATTGAAATAAACCAGGCTCCGAGCTATAAATATGATGAAATGCATTGTGGTTGCTGAATGAGTGTTGCAGAAGGGCATCCCGTTTGGCAGTGTATTTTAATGCACATTTTTACGCAAGTAACTTATTTTTGGTCATGCCTGACATCTGCCAACAGCCTCCACTGTCCTGGATTTATTTAGAGCCATTGAAGCAGCAAATAATACCATGACTTACATGGAGTAGCGAGTAATACAGAACTTCAGTTCAGGGTAGGACAGGTGATAAAAGGCAATTAGTACTTAAAGTGGTAGCCATGAACTTCAGAATTTAAATAGAGCATCAGAGGTTGTTTCTCCAATAAGGACCACTTAAAAGTGATAAATGTTTCTAAATATGCCATATTTTTGAAAATTCTTTGGTTTCTTCTGAGAAATGGCCTATCAGCAGCTAATTCTCCACAATTTCTTAAGTATGCCAACATGTCTTTGGCAGTTACATCTCCTGTTTTTAAATCCCTTCTTCTTTCCTGGACTGTCATTTATTCTAATATATTCTGGTTTGGGACATGGACACAAATCTGTGCAGTGGTTTAAGAAGTCTCTGTCCCTCAGTCAGGTACCCGGAATGTCCTGCAGCTGTTGTCACCTTGCACCTCCCAGTAGGTGCCTCCAGCTGGAGGATAATGCTTCATTACAGAAAAAAGATTCTTCACAGATTCCCACTGGAAGGTGTCTTTATTTCCACCACCATTTCTAACTTCTCAGGGTGCAGCCTGTGCTGTCACTGCTTTTAGCCCCTTTGCCACTTTGCCCCGTGACAGAAAAGCAGCTGTTCCTGTGGTGAGAAGCAAAAAAAAGGTATTTCCATTCTCCTTGAATTTTCTGGTCAAGTTCTTCTCCAGTCCTATTAAATTCCTTGTTTACCACACCAGGAACAAAGATGCTCTTATTTTAAAGCAATGTGAGGTTAGTTTTGCTCAAAAGCTAGAAAGATCCAAGTGCCCAAGAAACTTCAGGAGCTTCGGATATTATATGTTGACCTTATCCCTTGCCTTGGTAGTTCTGTTTGATGATATTTTATTTTCCTGAGGAGAGCAGCAAACTGTTTGTTTCTAATGGCATTCCTGATGCTGCAGACCCAAAGGTGGGGAAGAGCCAAGGTGATCCTCATGCCCTGAGCACATGGATACCTGTTTACGTATCTCATTGAAATAAGGAACTGTTTCCTGCATCTTTTAACACTGGACCTGGCCGATGTCAGCATCCAGTGGTTGGGGATGACCCTGCTCCTGTCGGAGCAGTGGCTCTCTGCCGTTGTTTTGGATCTCCTGTGTGGGGAGTTCTGTAACAGTAGACTTGATCACTCACCTTCGTGAACCCAGTCTCCTTCAAGAGAGTGTTCTTGTAAAACACAGGTGCCAGCTGAGCCATCTGATGGGCAGAGAACTGTGGCATTAGCAGTATGTTTAGTTTAAATATAGGGGGGGTTTAGCTTTGCCTTACTGAGTACAGAAAGGGCTTCTTTCCAGAGTTCGAGGATTTTTTTTTTAAATATTTAATCTCTAATTTAGATCAGTCATTAGTAAGAATGTTCTGCTGGTAAAAATAACTCTGGATAATCTAAAAATACATTTGAAAATGCTTCTAAATACACTAGCACTTACCATTGCTAAGTTGTGGCAGCCAGTGTAGCATTATTGGAAAACCAGTTGTTTTTCACTCTGTTAATATTCATTCAAACTGAGTGTAGCAGTGGTTGCTTCCCAGACTTCTAAGCAGCAGAGATATATCCAAAGATTCCAGCATTCTGGCAGTGCTGTTGATTCACACAAGAGATGGATGGATTCAAGCAGGGAAGTGGTGTGCTGCATTCCATTAATCTCTCACAGTGCTGCTATCACCTGTGCTCCTTTGCTGCTCCATTAAAGCGCCAGCTCAAAAATTGTTCCTAACGGGTATCGTGCAAGATCCTGTGATGTTTTCAGACTTTTTGTTTCTTGGCAAAACAGAGTTGTTACCCAGTAGGTCAGGGAGAAGTGAAGGCAGAGGTGAAGAATATCTTAGACTTTTCAATGGAGACTGCATGTGAAGCCAGGTAACCCTACACTTCTGTCCTGAGGCAACACACGTTCTCGTAGTTCTGAACTCTCTTCAAACCTGCGTAAGCAAGCATCTGTCCTTCAAAAATACTCTGTGAAACACAATATTCAGTTGCTGAGCCTTTTATCTCTTCACAGCAGATAGGCAGAAGAGAGTAAAAATAGTGCTTGGCAGCTCAGTTGTGTTTGGGGACACAGAGTAAGTCTTTCTTAGTGTTCCACCCTCAACAGAATGGTCCTTGCTCTGTGGGTGTGTTTTTTACTTGCTGCTACGTGGTTTAATTTTAACCTACTGTACAGCATCTGGGCTTCAAGATAAAATAGTTCTTTATTGTTTGTCTTTGTTCTTAATATGCAGACTGAAAACTTGAGCTGCTTACTGAAGCACCATTTCATAACATTTGTCTTTGGCCAAAGACTTTTCTTCAAACTCTGTTTCATCTGAGATAATAGTTGCTAATTTCTGGTTACCAAGACTGGCTTTACTGGAGCATAGAGACCTCTGCAGTGCGAGGAAGATGTAGGTAGAATTACTTCAAAGGCTGCAGAGATAGCTGAGTTCATGTTGATACCATAGTTTGTAAATAAAGTTGCTCATCTCCTTATGTTGAAGTTTTCTCTGTATGCCACAAAGCACCGTGATTTGTAACTCACTCCTTAGAGCAATGCTTTGCTTCCTGACTCTCCCACTGACAGCTTATTTTTCCATGCGTCAGACTGAAAGGAGGAAGGACAAATGACTTGGCACCAAAGCTGGCAAACATGTTGAAAACTAACAGCAACAAAAACATTCTTCACAAGTGCCTTATTTTTTCATTATGACATTCTCATATCTGTCCAGAGAC
This sequence comes from Pachycephala philippinensis, assembly GCA_013397055.1. Taxonomy (NCBI): domain Eukaryota; kingdom Metazoa; phylum Chordata; class Aves; order Passeriformes; genus Pachycephala; species Pachycephala philippinensis. The sequence continues at coordinate 41,805 of VWZT01007072.1, read as the reverse complement.
TGCGCAGATGATTGTGGTGTTACTTCCAATTTCTTGCAGTATAATCAATTAAGACTTGTGATGAAAATGAAATGAAAATCCACTAATGGAAACAGAAGTATGGTGTAGATGAGAGGCTAAATGGGAACTCAGCTGGAAAGAGAAACCTACAGTAAAGTCCTTGCATTCCAGAGTGTGAATTTTTCAGGTTAGCCTGATACACAAAACTGTTCTGCATTGGCCTCCCAGTACAACACAGTGGATATTTAAGTTCTTGTATATATCAGAAGACACTGAGGGTCTGCTGAGGAGGTTTCACAGCTGCTGTAAGACTGGAAGTTCTACTTTGAAAAAAAAATCCAGTGAGGTGTGGTGGGTTATTTGGGAGTTTCGGGATGTGTGTACCACAGTGAATTCTGCCCTGGGTATGTTTTTCTAAGCAGACCTAATATTCACCATAGAAGTACCAAAACATTGGCAATTCTTCCCTTGGTGTTTTCAAAACAGAGCAGCAATATTTGAGTACAGGGTCAGTTTTCAGTGTAAAACCTGCCTTGGAAATTTCAGACAAAGCTGCCGGCATCCTTTGAAAAGCACAGAGAGCTTGTTTTCTGGGATGTGGAAGAGCTCTTGGTCCTTAGTGATGTCATTATGTGGCTTCTGCCTGCTGAATTGTTTCTTCAAAGCTGTGAAGGAACTTTCTTATTTTTGTCTTTCTTTCCTTCCTCCTTGGTTTGTATTTTTTGGGGAGTAATAGTAATATAGTGGGGGGGTATTCTATTTTAAAAAAACCCAGCAACTTAGTAGCTTTTATCAGAAGCTGTAGTACAGCATTTGATGGAGACTGATGCGAGTATCTTCTGTGTGCTTCTGGATGGGAACCTGGAGTTTTCCGCTTTTGGATCTTTAATGCCTCTGTGATCTGTGAGTTGGAGAGAGTGCAAATCATGCAGTTAGATTTACACAAAAGTTTTGTTCCCTGTGTTTTGTGGTGCGCTGGGGCAGAAGAAGAGTTTTGTTCTCCACATGCAGAATGCATTTGCTAGGTTTAATTTGTGTTTGTTCCTTTGATAGGATTTTTCCAGTGAAAGATGTACCTGCAGAGCCTGAAGCTCTCACAAACTGGCTGTATCAACGATTCATTGAAAAGGAGGACCTCTTGACACATTTCTATGAAACAGGTAGGATGATACCTAGCAAAGAGAACTGTGCTTTGCTAATGACTTTTCTTACAAAGATCTCAGAATCATTTAAGGATGTGTAAGCATTCTTCACATGAATGCAGGAGCTACAGTTATTATTATTACTGCTTTTCGTGTGGCAAAAAAAGTATGATTAAAGAATTACCTAGCAAAGGTAAATTACCTGGGCAACATTAGAATTAGGGTAATGTTTGGAAGCTGTCAAAACAGTAACACACAGTTCAGCTGTGAAAGGTGCTGCCATGGCATTTCAGGGAGTGGGATAATTTAGCAATATGCAAAGATCCATGATTGGAAATATGATTGGAAGGATCTGTGAGAATTACATGGCACACAGTCTTTGGAGCTGTGATCTGTGCTGTCAGTGCTGGCCTCCTTGCTGCCAGGATCACTCCTGTCATCATACACTTCCCATGTTAATGGAGCAGAGCAATTTGAATAAACTTAGGGCATCAATGACATTACTGAAAGGATACTGGCACGCATGTGGTTTAAAATATCTGGTAAATACTTTGAAACTGTAGGTAGAGGGGTTTGCTCAGGGCTCTTTTTTCCATACAGTTGATACTGAAGTATTTCACTTGCCCTTCAGTGGGAGAGAGAAGGGGGAACGGGATTTGGAAGTGTGTGTTCAGCGTACAAAATACAGGAATCCATCATAATAGTACAGAAGAACAAAGTCCAGAGAGGAAAATTTTGGGGTTTATTTTGATATACAGTCAAGGAAGTTTATAAAACGTAGACTGAGTAGGAAAACTCCAGATGAGATAACTTGTCTCTAAAGAAAAATATTCTCTTCATTAGCAAATCACAGTTGTTGATTGTTCAGTGTCTCAAATCAGCTGAGTTTAGTATTCCTGGGTGACTGTGTTGAAGATGCTTCTTTTGTGAGATGATTTATTGCAAAGGCTGCTTTAATTTAGTTTTGAGTGCTTAATTTATCAATCCAAGTGCTTAAAGAGATTAATAGAATTCTTTAGCAACTCAGAGTTGTATTTTGCTTTATGAAATACTGCTGTCACTCAACCATCATTGATGGCAAAGTCAGACCCTGCTATATAAATCACATCCAAATGCATATATTGGACTTCATTAGATTAATAACTTTGTGAATATCTTTGAAAATACAAGTGTAGCAAATAGATTGTAAAGAAGTCTTGGGTTTATGACATTATTTTATGCTACTGAAATAAGGCATAACCAGTAAATCTAACTAGTCCAGAATTTCTGAGAGTATAATTAATATAATCAGATTTATTCATTAAAATGCACTTCCAAAGTAGGGTAATTGATATTAATTTGCCAGTGCAATCAGTATGAATTAATAAAGACATGTTTTAAATGTAAATGCTGTGACATAGGACCTTATTAGGCATAAATTAGCATAATTTAAAGTTACTGCCGTTTATACTTTTTGAGAACTTGTTTGCATTGCTTTAGTTTGCCTACTGAAAAAGTGCTGCTACAGTTTTTAGAAACCCCTTGGAAAGGTCCTGAGGTTGAATGTGAGGGGAATCCCTGAGGCTGCTCAAGAGCCAGCTTTGTACTGACCTCGGACGTGGTTGCAAGTGGGTGTGGTTTTAAGGCTTAGGGCTCTTTCTATTATTATTATTAATCATTGTTATTGTTGCCATTATCATCATTGCATTATTTTACAATACACACTGCTTAGGAACTTCTCTTAATAAAGCCTACTTCATAAAGCTGGAGTAACATCCAGTGCTCCATGAAACTTCAAAAGTTTGCATTGACAGTATCCTTGGTAAGAATACATTCTCATGGTATATTTTTATTTGGGAAGAGAAAGAAACAAAGCCTAAAGCACCTTTCTCCATTTCACTATATTTTTAAGTGTTAAGAACTTAAATCACCTGGGGAAAACCTGTAATATTAGACCTCTGGAAATCAAACAAAAAAAAAAGTATGCCTAAAATTTGACATGAAACTATCCCATAATTTTTTACAGGTGCATTTTACACATTTCATTTATAAAATGAAAGCCATTTTGAGTTAATAGCTGTAGGTAACAGACTCCTTTTATAAGCAGCTAGTGGAAAATTTGTTCTTGATTTCCCTGAACTCTTCAGCAGGATGACCTTGAAGCCCACAGTAACACAAGTGAGATTACATTTAGCAGGACAAAAACACTCAGGAACTAATTAAGGAAAAAACCCAACTATAAACTAGGAGCAATTGGAAATGAGTGATTGTGTACTGAAGTCATCATGCTTCTCATTCCCTGTGCTCAGAAGCCAAGTGATGTGAGATGATGAAAAAAGTAAGGAATGGCATCCCCAGTGCTATGGAAATACTTTGTTGTACCACATCTGAAACCTCATCTGGAAATCCTGTGTACAGGTCCATCATCCCTGTCGAGAAATAAAAATTGAACTGGGAAGAGGGACAGGTAACGGGAGCTTAGATTAAGGGGAAGGTGGAGTTGTTTCTGTGAAGGACAACTAAAAGTACTTGGCTTGTCTCAGCTGGGAAGGAGAAGGGTCAAAGATGGCTTGGGAGAGGGGGAAGAGACTCTGTACGTACCAGGGAAAAAGGAAAGGTATTTAAACCAGAGGTCAGTGTTGGTACAGAAAAACAAATGGGCCATGAAAGAACATACCTAGCGTAGAGTGGACAGATAGAAGCTTAGCTGTGAGTTACTGGGGAATAAAGATGTGGCAAATCTGTCCAAGTGTGAAATACCAATCAGGGAGAGGTGGATGGGGCTCATCAGGGGGGTTTTTAGGCTTTTACTTTGTTGGCTTTGGTTTTCTTTTTTTTTTTTTTTTTTTATATTAAGAGCATTCATGCAGGAAGAAAAGCTTTGTCTTAAATACTTGATTGCAGTTCCTCCAGTGATTGCAAATGTGAAGCACAGAGATAAGCTGCTGATGGTATCTAATTGCCCAAATTGTGTGGTTCCTAAGATTATAAATTGACACTGCTGCATCTTTACTCTTTGAATCATTAATTTCATGTTCTTCTGAGAGAAGTTGAGACTCCATAATGCTGCAGCAAGTACATCATCTTCTCTGGTATATTCAGAGTTTTACATCCCCTGTTCAGGATTAATAACAACAAAAGTGCTCCATGTCATCAAGGCTTTGTGCATCTCAGTAAAATGTAACACAAATGATTTAATATGCTGATGTAAATATATGCAGATAGTTTGCTTATAATCATAAAGCTCTGATGTATTCAGGCACATTTAATTTAGTGTTGCAAAAAGTCAAAGTATGGAAAAACCAAATTTTATTGTCAGCTGAATCTCCTCCAGTCTTTCCCATCTGAGCAAGGATTTCAGTAAAGAATTTCTGGAAAACTCCATGGCAGATCACAGTGTTTCCTTAGTCAATATGACTGAGTGTTCAAACAGTATGTGGAAATTGTTCTTTAAAAAAGTGTGTGTGTATGTGTGTGTGTATTTACATTTTCAAGAGGAACCTCAGTAATGTATGTGTGTTGCTTCTTCACAGTATACAATATCAACACCAACCAGCTGTAAAGTTTAATATGGAATCCATTCAATTTGATCGTGGAGATACTAATAAAACTTCAAAAATAACACAAAACTTAGTTGACTGTTGGATCTATGCAAAGGTTGAGTACAGTGATAGCAGCTTCTAAGGAATGCTTTCAGGCTTATGCTTAAAGCTTAAAAGGAAATTAAAATTGTTCTTAGTGATGAAGATAAGGGATTATGTTTTGTTTTGGGGTATTTTATTTTCTTGAAGGTGTCTGATAATGCTGGAGAATCTTTCATACGTTTGACAGCATAATAGAGCCGTGCCCAGTTAATTGTGTGTGGGCACCATTGCAGGGACAAGCAGTGGTAGTAAAGAATTGTGCAGTAAGGTTGTCATTCCTGTGCAGAGCATTAAATGTGTTTTCTTTTCTCTTGTAGGAGCTTTTCCGCCACCCCAGGGTCAGACAAAGGCGATTTCTCGGGAGATGACCCTCAGTAACCTGTGGCTGGTTGCCATACAATCATTTGCATTTTTGTCAGGAGGGATGTGGTACTGCGTCTTTCAGTATTTGTACCATTGCCTATTTTAAAAGTGGAATGGGACCTGAGGACACAATGGGAATCCAGGCTCTTGCAAATGAGTATCATGTCGTATGTGCAAATGTGAATATTCAACAGTAAAGGAAAATACTGGATGGACTTTTACCTCTCTTTGGGGGAATTTTAAACTCCACTAAAAGTGAAGATCAGTAACATAGTGACCTGATGATGTATTATTTTAAGAATTGTCTGTATTTTTAAAAATGTATACTCTCACCCACACTTAAGCAAATTCAGCATTTGGACAAAAGGTGCAATCGTACAACCACCGTAGAAGAATGTCTGTGACAAGAAAGCTTTGTCACCACAAGTATTTCTTGGCATTGTAGTTAGAGCTCAGAAAATTCGCAACTTGTCTCTTCAGTAGTGTGTACAGCATTGGTGTGGTAGAGATTCCTCATTTGCACAACGTGTACTTTATTGCAGCTCATTGTGCTGGAGTCAGAGATCCTCGATAGAGCTGGTGGAGGTGTCTTTGTGGCTACGCAGTCAGCAGTTGTTGCACCAGACACATCGATCTAAACCCAACACCCAAATAAGATCCGGTGTCAGGTCTGTCCTGTGAGGAACTGGTCCTCAAAAAGCATTGCAGCATCACAGTGTGATTAAAAGCTGTCCACGTGGGATGAATCAGCCCATCCCTGCTGTGGTCTTGCCATCAGCTCTTCGAGTTCTGTGTGCTACCAGTGTCTCGTGTTATAGGGAAACTTGGAAAATACAAAGTCACTTGGTTAAATTCCCTTTTTGTTCAGAATGCAGCTCAACCATCATCATCAGTTTCAAAAATGCACTTTTAAAAGTGAAAAGACAGTGATGGAAAGACATAAAACTTAGGGAACAGAGGGAAGCTTTGTTTGTCACGCATTGGAAGGCACAGCAATTCTAGCTGTTTCTGAAGGTCTGCTGGTGCTGCTGGTGATTTTTAGCCACCTTTGTATTTTGTATACTGCAGTCCAACCAAGGTGACCTTGGAGTGGTTTATAGAGGCCTTTTTCTCCCCGCTAGTTGCAACAGTGCTAAATACACTTGTGGGAGAGTTTAAATAATTCAATGCCAACCATCTTAATGTTTTGCTAAGGAGTAATAGAAGAAAAACTAGTTTCGTAAAAAGAAAAAATAGGTATAATTGTTCTCATAAATCTGTAGGAAGATACTACTGAAAAAATAAGTATGGTAAATATTCTGAATAACTACATGGAGGGCGGTATTAATTAGCTCACCACTAAAATCTTACTGCTAGAATCTTACTGGAAGGAGGATGGGTTGAACTGAAGGGCAGATGGGAACAGAAGACACTTTCAGATGTGTAGTGCAGGATCCTTTTGAAAGGATGTCTATGATGTACAGCCTTACTTCTGGCAGGTCTGGTTGGCATTGTGTGTATGTGATTATGCACAGATTTGCGAGAACTGTTCCTAAAATAAAACTAATCTCTCTAAATACAGGCAGGGTAGCCAGAACTTCAGATGTTGGCATACTGCCTTTTACAGAGTAATTTTGTTGAGAACAAAGTAAGCCCTCAGTAGTTTTGGCTCTGAGCTAGCAATATTGATTCCGCTTCTGTCTCCCCCTGCTGCTACATGAATCACAGGAGGTGGTGTGCAGAATACAAAACCTTGCCAGTGTTCGCTTTCTGGGGGGGGGAGCAAAGAGCATACCAAAACACGAGGCAGTGCCAATTTCCATGGCTTTGTGGAAAAATACCTTGTCAAATATGCCATCCCTGCCCCCCAACATGCAGCAGTGGTTGCTCAGTGGGGATGGATGCAAAATGACACACCACGGTAAGGTCCCCTGAAGTGTGTGTTCCTTCCCTCGCTCCACAGAACCACTGCAGGCAGGAGGCAAAGGACAGTTGTTGCCAATAGTTTTGTTTTAGGCAAGATGCTGTTCATAAATACCATCTCTACACCCGAATTCTGGTGTAACTATTAAAAAGAGGCAGGTACGCCCTGATAGGGAGGGAGTCTGGGGAGTATTTGTTGTTTCATGTTGCTCTTGCTAAAGTTCAGCTGATGGAATGAATGTATTTGATCTGCCATTGTACGGGGGCTGTTGGGGCAGCCCGGCACTGTTATGTGTAAGTGGTTATTTCTGCTGCCCATGGGACTGACTCTTACAACTGCAAAAGGAAGGTGGCAAGCTACTCACTGCTGTCCTCCCCCACGTAGTTTGATCAGAAGCACAGAGATGCCCAGAGTACAGCTCATTTTATTTTGAGCTAGGACAGACTGGAGTGATGCAAAAAGGGAAGTTTATGTAAGCAGATTGCACAGCAGTTACTCACATCAGGAGATTGTTCTTTATAGACCCTGTGAACTCCATGTAAGAGCATCTTGTTTTTTCAAATACAGTATTTTTATTTTCTTTTCCCAGTGGGTTGCAGTCAATAGCGAGTGTTCATGTGCTGCCTCAAGAAACTAGCACTGCGCAATAATGTTTCAGACAAGCGTTTGATTGATCTGGTCCTGTTCATTTTCACTTTGTTCCTCTGTAGTTCTTACTCTTGCGAGACGTTTGTTTCTAAGCACTGGTTGTTGTTTCAGTAGGGTGAGGAAATAGTGCCAGGCTTCTCTCCTGCCTGCGCTGTAAAATGTGAGGAGTGGCTCTGTACAGCCGAGTTGCTGTGGGTGACACCAGAATGAAACTGTTGGAAAGCAACTCTGAAAGACCCTCGCAGCATCACCCTGGATGCTGCTTCATGAAAGAGAATAAATGAGATAAAAGAAGTTTTGCTGTGAAGGGAAAAATGCAAAATGGATACAATATGTAGGAAATTCTGTGCTAAAAATACCGTGCTGGTCCAGACTGTCTAGAGCTTAGCAGGCGAGTCTGTAAAACATGAATTCCTGTCGGTTGCAGTTCAGTTCTACCTTCTGGCAATTGACTACAGTTCTGGATGTAGTGGGCATTTTGCTGTGCTATCCATGGGTTGCCTCCTCTGGAGAGTTCAAAATGTAGTTTGATAGTGATGTTAATGAACCATACAGTTGATCACAAATTAATGTAACATTGAGTTTGTATTAGGGGAAAAATACTGGAAAAATGTGTAAAATTATCAAAAATGAAAAATTCACAGAAAAAATTCTAACTGAAAGCTGTTGCACACAGAAGTGAGAACAGAGCAATTTAAGTGCATTGCAAATAACAAGAATAAAGATGGTTCTCTGCCAGGGTTGCCCACAAAACATCTCCACGTTTCTATGTTTAATTGTTCATAAAGAAGTTGTTACAGTTGAAGTTGTGTCAGTCCTCACGGTTTAGCTTTGCTGCTCTGTGAATCCCATGGTGTGAAGAGCATCTGCCCATCCACGCCAAGCAGTTTCTTCAGTGCCCTGGGGTGAGTGCACCTTCATTTCGGTCTCACTTGGGTTCCACGTGTGGTTCTGTTGAGTCTTGCAACCATGGTGTCTCTTTTTCTTCCTTTTTTATCCTTTTTTTTTAAAGTTGCTCTCACCAGATGTTAAAAAGTGAATTTTCAGTTTATCTTGCTTTCCTGGAAAATTAAAAGCTTCCCTCTCCCTCCTCCCCCAGCGTCACAAATAAGGTGCATCTTCTTGCAGTAAAAATAAAGCGATCACTGTGGTACTGTTCATTGTTCACTTGGTTTGCAGATGATGTAACTTTTTTTTGTGTGACACTGCCATAAAGTGCTGTTAACTTTTCTCACCTGTTTGTACAAGATAATAACAGATACCGATCACTGTGTGTGACAGGATTCAACTGCTCCGCTTTGCCTTGACATAAATTTTGGGACCAAAGGTACTTAAAACTGGGATTTCCAAATCACAAGCCCAGGGTTGGATGCATTCTCTTGACAGTCAGCTGGAGATTTGGTGGTGATCTGATACAATCACACAAAATAATTATACATCTGGGGTTCTGTATTTTTTGGAAATAATGGAGCCATATGAAATAAAGGGTTATTTTGCAAAATTGCATATTTGATAGTTTTTACACTTCTTTTAAAAAATAAAAAGCCACAAGGGGAAGAGCAAAATGGAAACCATACTCTGGTCTAAAATGTCTGCATACATTAGAAATGCTTCTGAGCAGCTCTGCTTTTTCTCTAAGAACAGTAGACTGCCTGGCTTTGATAGAAGTCATTGAAAGGATTCTATGCATTTTAAAGTTAGACCTTTTATTTTATCATGAAATAATGAAGTAATTATTCACTGAACAAGTGTCCTATTAAAATGAGTTAGTTCCTTAAAATTACTCCACCATGATGTTCATATTGTATGATGAACAGGGTTTTTTTTATACTAGTTATGTTCACCTCCAATTTTCTCCTTCCGTTGTCTGTTACCTGCATTTTTGTTTTGTGTGATAAAATGGATGTGGAAGCCTGGGGTGACTGTCAGTGGCTTTGGGAAGGGCTGGTCATGTTTGGAATTATTTTGCTGAATTTATTTCATTGTGGTTTTTTTAATAAAATCTTTCCAGCAGCCAAGATGTCTTTCAGAAATGTAGACAGATACCAGAAGCAGCATTTCTCTTTCTTTTCCCTAGGCTGGTTTTTTTTTTCTTTCCTGCAGCAAAAATAGAGTTGATGTTTTTTCAAGACTGTTTCATATGCTTCTGATCCTTAACAGATGAGAAGATTTCCTTTGATGGTTGTATTTATCGTGCTTAAAACTAATGGATACTCAGCCTTTACTGTGCTTACCATAAACACAACAAATAGTAAAATAACACTTTGGTTGACTGTACAGCTGCAGTGTTAGTTTGTGATAGATTGTTTATTAGGAAGGACCCAAGAGACAAATGTTTCAGTGCCAGAAGTGGTAAGGGGATGAGTGGGGCAGTAGGGGAGAGAGGAGACAGCAGCTTCTGCAGCCCTCGCTCGCTCCAGCACCCGCGGGAAGCTGTGCCAGTGCCCGGGCTGCAGAGTTTCTCTGCGAGTCACTGTAGCAATGAGTCTCCTTAAAGTTTCTGAGAGCTGAGGGCGTGCCAAGAGCAGAACCTGAGCCCCCTTGACCCTGGTTGGCCTTCCTAGACGGACGTGACTCCAGCCTTGTTGGGAGCAAGGTTGTCGTCATTGTGAGATCCGTACAGTTTTAAAGAGGGATCTGTTTTTAAGCAACTCCAGCTGGGCGGAGCAACACCGGGTGGGACAGCCCTGCTCACTCTGCGGCCCTGGCACATGGGCGATGGCTCTCGGCTCCTGTCACCTCTCGTGTTCCCTGCTGGGGCCCAGTTCTGCAGCGTCTAACGAAGGGAAAAGGAACTCCTTGGAGCATCATGAGACATCTCGCACAATTTCCAAAACAGCGCCATGGTTGTAGTGACGTCTACCTCTTTGTTTCCCTTCTGGGTTTTGTCTTGTTTTTCTGTGTGGTGTTTTTCTGTGAGGGGTGGGGGGAATCGGGGAGCAGGAGGGAAAACTTGAAATCTGAATATTAAGACACTGGTGGGGGATCCAGTGCTTACCAGCCGTGTTGTCATATTGAAAAAGCCATTGTTTTTAATTCCTGCCTAGTATGAAATGTTTGTTTTAAAAAAATCCTTCCTGCTGGAAAGAAAAATGTATTTTTAAAAAGAAAAAACATCCCTCTTGGCTATGAGAATGTCAGCTGTATGAGTTCTGACCATATCATGACATGCTGATCAGATAAATAAATTTTTATCTCTCAGGACTCTATTGTATTTTTGCTGTTCTGGTAACTGTCACAGCTTTTCTGAAAGGACGCTCTTTATTTTTAAATACCACTAATTTCAGCTGAAACAGCAAATAAAAAAGGTGTGTGAATGTCGTGTGCTTACTCCGGTTTACAAAAAAGCCATTTTTGTCTTGATTTAACAAAATTTTGTTCTGTGAAAGATACTGAAAGGCTGCAGGTAAAAAATCAGGCACCTGAGGTGGTCAGGCGTGTAACCGGCTGCAGTTACTTTCATCTCAAAGGTAAAGAAAAGGAATCTCCTCCTGGGGAAGGGAGAAAAGAAAAGGTTTTCTTGTCAATACCTTTCTATAGCTAGAATCTGTAACAGGGTCCCCTATATCCTTGGGCTCTCTGTGGAATGAGGAAGAAGTCTCTTGGGTTGGTTGTGCTTTGTAATGTCAGTCTGGTTTTGTACCAGGTTTGACTAAGACTTCTCCATGGGCTTGGAGGAGTGGTGCATCAGGAGTTTCAGAGCAGCTCGTGCTGGGATGTAGTGCAGCGGAATAAAGGCTGCCAATATTTTTGCTTAAAAATAAATCATCGAGTTTAAGTTATTGTGTAAGTGTTAAAGGCTGATAAGAACAGATAAACGGTGGATTTATGTGGATTAAAGGTGGCAGGGAGCTCACTGGATGGTTATGTGCAGATCTTTAAGTTTACGTTGGGAGACTGGAAGTTCCAAAAAAGTGGATATTGTGAAAGACATCAATAAGATCAAACTCTGGGTCTATACAAAGAATAAATAATAAGCTAACCTCAGTAAGGCTCTTCTGTGTGGCTTTGTGAAAAAGCAACACTGGTTTTGCTCAACAAAACTACAGGACTAAATCAGATGGCAAATGTGGCTGATTATTGTATGACAGAATATAGTTGGTTTTTTATTATCTCACTTGAGAACGTGAAGGAGAAAAACTAAAAGGTCAGTTTATACTGAATGACTTTTGAAGAAGAAATCTTTCATTTGCAGATGGCTAGTATAATTCTGCAAATCTGTTCAACTGTGTACAATACTTTCATAAATTGTATTAAACCACATTTTTTTTATTACCAATTTGTTATTAATGAGGACAAGTTGCTGAGTGGTCCAAATCACTTAGTGCAGTCCATGTTTGATACTGAGCAAAAGAAAGGTCATCTAGCCACAAGGAATAGATGTCTCCCAGGAAGAGAAATTATCCCAGAACACAAGAGTTGAGACATTCTGGCAACTGAGGGCTGCATTGCCATTTCCACTGTAAATAAATACATAGAAATAAATAAAAGGGCCAATTTGACCTTTTGAGCGGATAGACCAAGTAGGAGCAGAGGGTAGTAGGATTTCCCTCTGCAACATTAGTGAGACTGTATATTGAATATTGACTCAAAATGGCAAGGCAAGATGGAAGGGAAGAGTTTCTAATGCAGTGTTTCCCTCCCCACAATCTCCTTGTCTCCAGGTGAGGCCCAGCTGGCTTTGAGCTGAAATAAATGCTGCCCACTCCCTTAGTGAGGGTTTCTCCACCTCTTCAAGGGTGGCTGGCTGCTTCTTCCAGCTGTTCCCTTTGGTGGAGCTGCACACTCCCAGCTCAGAACCATGATTCTCCAACTCACTGGCTTCCTATACCCCGGACCTTCTTTTGTTCCCTTTGCCTCACAATCTTAGTTGGTTTTCATCCGCTCAGAAGCAGCAGATGCCATCACACAACATTGTAGAAGGTGGAACTTTAGATTCAGATGCACTGGCATTAAACACTCCTGCTGATGAACCTCTGTCTCACCCTCACCTACCATCCCTTTGGAAGGGGATGGGTACAGCAGCACCGTGGAACCCCGAGCCTGCCAGTGCTTTCCTGCAAGGTGAAGCTGTTGGGTTTTCTACTCCTCTGCACTTCGGGAAACACTGAAGATGCTTTTGATAACTGTTTTGTTGTGTTCCCTTCTCTCTGCATTTCTCTTAGGCAGACACACTGGGTCTTCCTCATCAGCAAGGATTTGAAGGGGAGAAACCCAGAGCTGTTAGATGGGAGCTGTCCTACACCTCTGCCTTGAAGTGCATAAGATGTCAGGCATCCTGAAAGAGAAAACTCCCTTCATGGGATAAGACGGTAATTTTCCTGCACTGAAAATGCCAAACTTGGAATCTGTTAGAACAGATTAGATGGTTTGTTTTGTTTTTTGGTTTTGGGTTTGTTTTGGGGTTTTTTTGCCACTGCTCTGACTAAATACTCTCTTGCAGGTGGCAAAATCAGTGGAACATTTTATGTGCAATGTTCTGCTCTGTTACACCATGGCCACGTGATTTACAGGACCTCACCTGACAAGCAATTTTAAGAGCCTTCAGAGCTGAACCTTGTATCCTATAATTAGGGTGGGGTTGCTTTTCCAAGAAATTCCTAAGCCAAAGCTGATGACAAACATAGGTGTAAGTAATATTTAATATTTAGTAGAGTCTTAAAACTAAGCTCTGTTAATTGCCCACAGGCCTGCAGTAATACTTGGTGAAGCAATTTTGCATAACTAGCACTGGATTAGTTTCTGTCAAATAAATTTTCTCCCACTTCTGTTTATTCCAAGATTAACTGTTGATTCCACTGTTACTTAAGGTGGTAGCTGATGGGTTTTCTTACTCCAGCCATTCCCCTAGGCAAATACTCACAAGATGCAGTTTGATATTCCATGTTTGCACCGCAGCTGTTCCCTAAAGTTCAGAACAGGCAGCTAAGGATTTGTTACGTTGGGCAGAAGCACCTGTAGGTGAGAACAGTCACCAAAGGTTGCCTCTAACACCTGCTCCTGTGAGGCCCTTACCCAAGTCTCCCTGTTGCGCTGAGAGAAGGATCTAGGTCAAGATTGATTTTTAGCATTAATCATTGAATAAGCCTTACACACGCAAAGTGAAGCTGTACCAACACAGCCCCTGAAATACCCCAGGCAGAGACAATTAAAGCTACAAAGTTAATCTGGAAAAACGTAGTTAAGAGAAAGAAGGAAGTCTTGTCTGCTTAGCTTATCCAAGGGTTAAATAAAATACCACTGTGCTATGTACAAGTACTCAGCAGGTGCTGTCAGTCATGGACTCCAGGCTGGGAGAAAAGGCTGAAGATGCAGCAGTTCCGTGCAGAATATAATGATCTGAGCTCAGGATGGGGAAGGGAGGGAGAGCCCTAGCTTGGGCATGTGTTCAGTTCTCCATCCCTCAAGTCTTGAAATCAGAACTGTTGCCTTAAATGTTTTATTACAGAGCTGAAATAGAAGTAGGTACTGTTTAGCCTAATTACAGAGGGACATTGTGACCTACATTATGCAGGTAACAAGACTAAATAATTCATGGGCTTTGGCCCAAAAGTCTGTGAAACTTAGGATTTTATTCGCAGCTAGATGGCAAATTGCTTTTCTATGCTTTTACCTTCTCAATGCAACATTCCTGTTTTCTGCTCCAGGCTTACACACACTGATTCTGCAAGAAATAGCAATAAATGCCACGCTAAATTTTCAGATTAATAATTTTCAGATTAATAATTTTCATCTGTGGAGTAACTATTGAAATGTCTTCCTTTCTTATGTAAACACAGATGATTGGGGCTACATAGAGAATCAGGGCCCAGATATGTCTGAGCCATTATCCTCACACCCAGAATAGCCAGGACAAGTGCCTCAGGAAAAATTGTAAGGATCCCTGGAGTGGACAAGCATCAAATGACCTTGCTATATATAGGAATTTTCTTCCAAATCCTTCCATTAGAAGTTGGCTTATGTCCTGGCCCACTGGAATTTACATCCCTGTTTTGTTTTAGTTTGCCTCCTCACTGTCAGGGTTTGTTGGTTTTGTTTTTGGGGTTTTTTTGTTGACCTGATGAGCTTGGGAAGGTTAATGAGTCCTGCAGGCCATGTAGAAGCTCTGTCAGAAGTCCACTTACTTTCAGAAAAAGCTTCATTCTTTATAAATCTCCTATGTTTGCATTGGTTCTTCCTTCCCTCTTGTGTTACAAGAGATTTAAAAAAACCCCAAACCCTGATGTAGCTTTTTTGCTCTACCTTTCCTGCTTTTATATCCTCTGTCAGTCTACCATGACTGAGTATTTCTCTGAACTATTTAAATTTCTGTTCTCATTGTGGTAGATCCATCACCTGCATAGTTAAGTTCCTTCTGCTTTTTATTACAACATTCAGAGAACTGATTTTCCTATCAGTATAATTTATTTAAATACTTATCCATACAGCTTGATGGTGAGAGGATTAGATTTATTAATGGATTAGTGATTTCCTGACTCCAGTGACACACATAAATCAAACAATAAATAAGTTAGCAGCTACAGAACAAAAATTTGCTGCCAACAGTTTTTAATTTCCTACACAAAAATATGCACATTTAATTTTATTGCATAGTGAAGAAGACTAAAAAGATAAAGCTGTTCCCTAAGGTAAAGTGAGAACAAAGAAGTTGCTTCCTTCATATTAATCTTTCTTTTAAAAGCAAAAAAAGCCAGTCAAATGAGGTTAAGTTTAATAAGCTTGTGCTGGTATCTCCCTGAAATTTTTGAGATCCTAGGAGCTGTTATAAAAACCAACAAACTGCTAACCTGAACCAGAGCCACTGGTCAACAGCTCTTTGGGGAACTGCCCTATCTCCTAAAGGATCTGTGAAAAGTTGGCCCCTGATTTTTATCTGTGACCCTTTAATTCGTTGTATGGAAATAAATACAAAATATTCAGTAAAGCCAAAGGATGAGGATGTGGAGAAACTCCAAACAACCATGCAAAAGGCCTCCTGACCTTTCTTTTCTGGTTTGCATTTCTCTCTGCGGCACTTTGTTGTGTACGGAGGTATGACATATGCTGGGTATGGTAATGCAGGCAGCACAGCCAACCTGAGTGTATTAAGGGTAGAAATCACAAGGTCAGAAGTGCCAGTTGCACTAATTAGTGCAATCCTGACTAAGAACAGTTACATGACTTTATTTTTAATGAGCACAAGGATTATGGGAATTTAGACAGAACAATAATCTATTTTTATCTGGTATTTTGTAAGCTCAGAAGATGAATCGGGAATAAGCTGCATAGTAAGACAGGCCAGAGCTGCAGCTAAATTATCAAAACTGCAGGAACAAAACATTCCTTACCTAGAGCACTGCATGGAAGTCTCCAAGTTAGGGCAATAACCCTTCCTTGGTATCAAAAATATGTGTTACCGTGACAAGGTAAAGTACCAGTGTGGCACCCACCTCAAACATTAAGAGATGTAAGACAAGATTTTTTATTTCTTTTGTTAACACTTGCAAGTGTGTGCAAATCAGGAGGGAGAGAAAAAAACATTTTGCTAGTGGTTAATTATACTTATTTCTTCTAGTTGCTGCATTATCTGCTATTGAAGGCTAAAAAGGCTAAAACTGTTAAAAGGGGAAAAAAGTAACAGCAAAAAGGAGCTGTAGAAAACTGCAGCTTTTCCACAGATCAGTCTTTGGGTTATAATCCGACAAAAGGGGGACAAGCTTAATATTTTAACTTCACCAGGGATTCTTTGAAGACAGGTGGTGGTTGTAAGGAACGAGATGTCCTGTCTGTAAATTGGTCAATTAGCTGTCATTACTGCCTGTGGCACTGGGTCAGAGAATGCCCCAAGGCAGCAACACGTAGGAGTTTCACAGGCTGAGAGCAAACCAGAACAAACCAACAGTAAGGCTCCTTTGCCTAAACATGACAACTGAATAGGTAACAACTGAGAATCCGTTTCTGGCTCTCTGTAATGAGTCCTGTCGTGCTTGGGTTTTACTGATTTTTTAATCATCATTCTTGTAAAAAAAATTAAAAATTAATAATTACATAATTTTAAAACATTGTGCCTTTGCAAATGGACTAAATGTTGTCAATCCAAAAGGCTTTATTGAATACCCCTATCTTTCAGAATCAGGATGCAGGATAGTACATAGATTTTCTTCCTGGAAAGAACATGGTATTTCAATTTAAAAAAAAAAAAAAAAAAAAAAAGGCCCACCCAATATTTCTTTGAAATGGGAGCCTGTGTTCTTAGGTCACTGCTGCCCATATATGCCTCAAAGATGAAGCTGAGTGTCAATTACTTCAGGCCTGTTCCTGTGATGACAACTGTTACTTAGGGCTAAATTAAAAACCAAGCACTAAGGTGCATGCAGGAGCCTTGGGGAGGTGTTTCCATAAGGAGTAGGAGGTGACTTACATGCTTATGTAAAATATATGTTCTCTGTATGCAAAGGCTCTGCACTGGGATTTGCTTACTCTCTTTCCTGCCTCGTGCACTGGCTGCTTCTACTTAAATCGAACATCAAAGGTGGTGTCTCCTTGCCAGGAAGACATTTGCATTGCTGCAAAGCTGGAGGCAGACAAAATCAAACCAGTGGGAAAGTCAAAACAACTTTCTACATCTTGGGACTACGGAAAGGCGACACATGGCTTTTAAAGGATCATTAGATCAGAAAAGGATGGGGATAGAAAGTCAGCTTGTTTCTCCCACTGGGCTTTCTCTAAATGCAGCCTAGCCTGGAACCTGTAACCCATGCAGGTTAAGTTGGTAGGCACAGCATCTGCACTTTGTCAGCTTAACATCGGCCCTCAAAAGTCTCCAGGACTGGGTTCAGAAAAGTAAAATGTGACTCTTTCTCCTGTCCTTACAAACCATAGTAAAACTTTTCACACTTTTCACCACTGCTTTTATCCCCACCTGAGCAAAGCCACATGTATTTTTAGGAAGACCAGATCTCATGAGGGTACCATCTCCTTAGACAGGTAATTCAACAAACCGGCACTCTCTGGTAGGTCTCTGTATTCCAGCACATTTTCCAGAGAGCTGAAAAGATAATGAAGTGCACCCCACTATCCTGCATGAGCTGGCTGAACCATTTGCAATACAAACATTGTTGTGGACAAAATATTTTCTGGTGATTCATCTTAATTGGGAAAGTAGGGTGAGTGCCTGTATCCTATAGGAATGTATATTAACCGTTGGTAATTTAGACTTTTTTTGATATTACCTTTTCAGATAGGACATAGATTAGGATTTTTCCTGTATCAGAATGTGGCATTAATGTCAGAAAAACTTAACTTGGGTCTGATTTAAATTGTGCTGCTCGTAGTCAAGTAAATTCCCATAGTACTAAAAATCACTGGGTGATTTAACTTTTGGATTGCTGTTTCATGCCCAGGATCCTGTTTTAGGTTGAAAACAAGTTTAAGAGCACCTGGAGAAACTAAAGTTTAACGTAAAGGATAAAAGGAATGTTTCAGCTTGTACAAGGCTTTGGGCTGTTCAGTTTGTTTGTTCTTTGTAGTCCAAGGATTTGCCACAAACAGTTGCACAGGCCGTCCTGTCTTGACCTTGGGCAAAGCCCGCGGTTTCTTCAAGATGGTAAATCTCTGCTGCACACATCCCAAATGCAAAATCCTTGCTGCACACATCCCAAATGCAAAATCCTTCCAGAAATTATCTGCCACAGCTAGAGAGAAATGTGCTGTTTCTATCAAAGTTCAGTTTGAAGGCTGGGGAACGTATCTCAAAGAACATCTCGTAGGCACCACCTGCACCTGAATTGCTCAGTGCCTTTTTGTCTGGTCGTGCAGCCTGACAGTGTTACCTCGCCTGCTGTGGTTCTGCAGAGGCTCAGCTACCTCAGTCCTTCAGGACACTGAATATCTTTCTTCCAACTTGCATCACCAGTGGAAGTTTCCAGTACTGAAATGTTAAGAGTCCTTCATCCCCTCTGAAAGGAGATATATAAATAAGAGGATTATTACATCTGTGCTGAGATTTTTGGACCCGACTTGTTTGTTATGTAAGATCTGTCAAACTGGTTGCTGTCCTCAGTTTTCTCTGGTGATGCAGCAGGTTTCTAATCATGTTGCATTCCCCTGATCCCTGGTAGGTATCAGGGATTTGATAAACTGACTATCAAACAGATTTACTAGGAAGGCCTGGGCTTCTGTGGCATTGGTTTAGTGTTGGTACCACTTGCTGTGCTGTGCTGGCCCAAATAGGAATTTCTCAGGCCAAGATCTGTGGGATCATGAGCTTCTGCTCAAGCAGCGACCGAGAGATTTTACAATAAATGTTTCACCTAAATAGCCAGTGAGATGCTGCTCTCTTATCAGCCTTACTTTCTCCCTGCTCACCTGTTGTCCCAGAGCTGGGTAAGAACTCTGCTGACAACATTCCATCTGGATTTTCAGGTGAATAATGGCTCACACTTAAGCCTCAAATGAGGAGAAAGCTCACTTACTTATCTCAGGACTGCACCCTAAAACACAGAAAATAAAAGAGGCTGGAAAATGCTTCTATTCAGCTGAATCACAGACCTACAAGAAAGATTCAGGAATATACTTAGAGATTGAAATTTGCTTTAACATTTAGACAAAAGTGCAAAGAAAAAGCAGTAGGTGCATATGTGGCAAAATTAAAAAGAAGAATGGCATTTACAGTGATGAGTAAACATGACGAGAGGGATGCACTGCATTTTTGCACTGTACTAGAAAGCCTTTTCTTCCAGGTTTATAAAACATGAATTCTTATGTTTTTATTGGAGCGAGTGAATTACAAAGTAAATGCCTGAGGCTGCAGCTGGGCCAGCTGATTGCCTCCCTGGGATGAGTTACCCTGTGGAAGAGAACTGCTCAAGCACAATCTCTCAAACCCAGTCACGTCTACATTGCTGGGTACTGTTTAAAACACAACCTGCAATCAGTTCCCAGTGCTGCATGCAGTCCATGAAAAGCAGCCTCTGGAGCTGCCTGCTCACAGCACTGCCTCTCCTATCTGCAGTACTGGCTCTCCCAGGCTTCCCAAAGCATGGGAGCACTGGGGGTCTTAATTCATGGTTGATTCCTGATTTATTTGTGGCAGATGCAAAGCTTACTCCTACACCTCTCAGTTTCCCTACCAGTGGTGACCACTACATTAAAAAGCGTTGGTGGGTGTTTTGCCTTCGGGTGTTCCATCCAGGGTGTGGCTTACTGGTTTGGATAGGCTCTGATTTCAGTCTGTGTGAACACACCAAGCCAAGGACCAAGGCAGCAGAGGGCTGACTGATAATGCTCATTAGATCGCACTGTACTGCTACAGGAGGTTTCCAAACAGAGCTGGAGGAGGGGAAGGAGAGTTCAATGAAAAAACCAGACTTTAGGACAAGGGTCTGGTGAGATCATCACTGAACATGAAGTTAAGGGACAAGTACTCAGTATTCACCCTCATGGGGACTGGTTGTACATTCAGCAGCAATTAAATGCCCCACCCTGCCCTCTTCTGAACCGTTCCTTGTTAGGGGACTCAGTATTTTTATTACAATTTGTCTCTTCCTGCCTTTTATTCTTTTCTGATATAAGCACTTTACTTCTAGTTTGTTCTCTCCAAAAAGCTAAAGAATTACTTGGCTGGGGTAGTTATTTTCAATGTTAGACATAGGAAGCAGCTTTGTAGAAATAATTATCACAGAATCATTAAGGCTGGAAAAGACCTTGTGTACTTACATGCAAGCTTGCCATGGTTTAGTTAATTGGCTCAGGCATGTGCAAGCACACTTATTTAGCTTCTTCCTAGGTCTCCAAGTGCACAAGTTGTAGCGTTGTAAGCACTGCCATGAACTGGTGCTGCTGTGTAGCTCAGTGCGTAGGCCAATTTCTCCCTTTTCTCTTCTAAATCCATTGCTGCAGGAGCAGCACCCCGAGTTCAGAGTTTTTATAATGGTGAAATAGCCTGTTCTGACAAATCGTATATCGAGCTTTGAAAACAGATTAGCATAATCAAGCAGAGATGAACTTGTTCTTACTTTCAGGAAGAATGAGAACAATGCCTTAAGAAACCCAGGCTACCTGCTCCTGGGATCCATTTCCATGAGGGACTCTGCTCATCCCTCTGATGCAATGTGTTAACAGGAACATTGATCCCTGGAAGCATATGCCTCTCATCCTTGTTGACAAATGCACACCAATAGATGCTGTGGGTGATGCATCATTATGTAATTGTGCTTGTGGTGCAGACATCGAACCTCCCGTGACATTACAGATCCTGTATTAAAGACAGAAGCAGCTTTATCCTAAGTATTATTGCTGATGTGAACAGACCTAAACACGAGCAGATGCACTGCTACCACATGCAATGTTAGGCAACTGTGACATTAATAATTTTCAATTTAAAAACTGTGTCTTGTTTAATTTGTTCATAGAGAAAAAACAAATATTTGGGTTCTAAAGATTTTATAGATTAACATCTGTGGTGTATAGAGTTGGTATTAGATAACTGTAAGATGTACATTAAGAAACATAATTTGACCTTGACTGCTCAGACTTTGATTATTCAACCCTTCCAGTTATTATAAAAAGGGTCAGGTCCTCTTGTGTCTACTAATTAAAATTAAAAGCTAAAATGTTCTAAATTTGTCTGAAACCTCAAAATAAATTTAGTATACCAGCAGAGAGAAAGAGATTAAAAATGTGGGAAGGGGGGAGGGAGAAGAAAATGAATGTCCCAATTCATCAGAATGCTATTGATTTTGACACCGAAATGTTGGAGGCCATTTAAATATTTTAAGTAACGCATGAAGCCTTGTGGTCGGTCACTCTACTGGACTGGCACTGGAAAAGCACTGGAAGCCATTCCTCTCTGGCCTACCAAGTCACTGCCTCCCTGTGCTTTTGTGTTCTGCACTAAATAGCACTGACACAAATCTTATGCCCACCCAAACCAAAGCTAGCTATTTTCTGCCAGCACAATGTGCTGAATTAGCTTGTGGTGGGATCAGAGACACCAGATTCTGTGATTCTGTCTAAAGTGAAACTATAGAGGTGAGGTAATAGGTCAGCATTTCCCACTGGACGTGATCAACGTGACTTTCACCTCAGAATACAGGACTAACAACCCCATTTCAAATGAGGTTTAAATTGGTATGCCTTCTAAGCTTCCTCTTTTCTTCTGCATGTCCCATGCAACCACAAACTGTGTCCTCAGATCATCTAATCACAGAGATTATTTTCAGTCAAAATTACAATTGATCTTACTTTGATTATCACTCCAGTACACCAGCACTATTCAAACAATGAATATTAGAGGACACTGCTATTTTTCACAGGCAGTTGAATCACAGACAGCAGCAATCTTCATCTGAATTTTTCATCTAAAAAATGAAACCTTTCATGGAGCTGACTAAGCTGTCTGTGTGAGCCAGCAGAAGAGAGGATTGATGGATATCACAGGGACTGTGCAGAAGTCACTGATCTGAACCACTGAGAAGCACCGAGCACATGGTCACACCCTTACTGAAGATACAGAGTTAAAGTTGTCAGTTTAGAGCTGTGCAGGCCAGCACGTCTTAAACAGAAGAATTCAGAGCCAGCTCTTGTTGATTAGGAGTCACATAATTATGTAGTATGTTTTTCCATTAAAAACATTAGGGAAGGCCTCTTGGGAAAAGAACTGTATTTTACTGGACTGAATAAGAAAAGATACTGTCTCCTCATCCATATCAATGTAGTTGCAACATAGCTGGTGTCCTTACAGCTGTCAGCTTTCCTGGGTGCTCCTGTTAGCTCAGAAAAAAACACACTCAAATAAAAAACTGAGCTTACCTACGACCTTGCTAGTGCTAGTGCTGTAAGCACAAATGTATGACACTATAATTCTCCTAACAGAGTAAGATGTATTAAAATAACTATTTGGACTGTCTGCAGTTAGCCAGGCCAAAGAACAGGCTGCTGCTTCTCCTATTACCTACATGTCTTTCATCAGCCTGTGACTTAATGGAATACTGATCTTAAGGCCAAAAACCTAAATTCAATTTTAAAAAGGACAGCTTTATAATTAGACTCAATACTTTATATTTTCAAGGCATTAGAAATGCAGTTTATCCTTATATGACATTTTTCCTTATGAAATTTTAGACAAAATTACGGTCTCTATTCACTCCATCATACTAGCAATTTTCAATAAAATATGCTATAAGAATTATCCCCAAACCAAGAGGTTTGAAAATCTATAATGATTATATTAAGATACAAGATTGTTAAATGCTTATCTAGAACATGAAAAAGGATTTAACGCTGTCGTGACAACGTTGGGAAACTATCTTTAAAACATAAAAATGCCCTAAGCTAATTGTATTGTACTTTATTGACATAAAACAGAGGGTTGTCTGGGAGTCTTGATATTGCACTTCCATCCCACACATGAGGGGTGGGAGAAACACCCCCAGTTTCCCAAAAAGAGGAGATTTTTGTGGTTGATTCATGTGTTGTTACTCTGCCCCACAGATTTCAGGCCTATTGGTCATCCTCAGCTTCATTTAAATCCTGCAAGTGTGATCCTAAGAGGGCTTTTTACTGAAAAAAATAATAGCTACACAGGGCAGACTCCCCAGCTTAATGACCCCCATGTGAGAAAAAAAGTAGGCAGAATATGGGCATTTTATTTAACCTGGTCAGCTGGCCAGTCTGTGATGGCTGTGGTGACTGCAGCGTGTGCTCTCCATACCCAGTGGATATTGCAGGGAACGTGCAGCAGAGGTGCTATTAAGGGAGGAGGAAGCAGAGTTCAGGAGACAAAGAACTCAGATCTGTAGGAATCCAGCATTCCCTGCCTCTGTCACTCATAGAACAGCTCGAGAGATTTATCTTCTACGCCTCTTTGAGGAATAATTCTTGGCTCGTGCAATAAATTACTACAGGATAAATGTATGAGAATATTAATAATGAAAGCATCTTGCTCTTCTTTGCTGCAGCTCATCAAAAGATCAAAATCTCGATCATTACCTGTCTCCTGAGAAGCTGGTAGCAGAGCTCATTTCATTCCAGAGAAGCAGAAGTGACACACAGCCCCTGTGCCTGACTTGCCCATGCTGCACAGGAAACCAATGGGGAGGGTTTTCAGTAAAAACAAACCCCATTTCTATCAGCAGCATGTAGGATAACTGATGTTCCTGTTGTCTGTGTTTAAAGCAAAGGAAGGACTTGACTGTGTTCTGGATGAGTCCACTGAAATATTTGCTACCTGGAACTGGCAAACATTGTTTATTCGATTAGACCAAGTAGGCGGTGTTGTTATTCTCGTAGAAGTTATATTTACAGAACTGTCCAGGACAATCATCTCGTTTCCTGAAGCTTTCCAAGTATCATATTGATAAAACTGATAAAAATGATAAAACTGATTGTTATACATGATATCTTTTTATGATAGTTGCTGTGATACAGGGCTAGTTACTAAAATAAGCCTACACCAGCAATGCAGAGTGAAGTCAGAGATGAGGCTCCTACTGACTTGAATGGAGCCGAGACTTTGTGTTAATATCTTAGTAGAACATTAAGTTCTGATTTTACAAATTCAGTTGCTGAGACATTAAAAGTTAAGGAAATATCTTTCATGAGCTGGATAGGAACCTGTCCTTGCTTGCAATGCCTGTCCTCACACATCTTGGCATTTTTGCCATGTTTGGGTTTCTTCAGTGACCAGCTCCAGCATCTGTCTTTAGCCTGGCTCTCCACAGGAAGGGCACAAACCCATTATGTCCAGCAGGTTGGGATCAAGGAGAGGCCATGTCCGAGTCACTGGCAGTGAGCCTGGAGCAGCTCTGTGCCATGCTTCCTGTGGGTAAGTGCTACAGGCCAGGTGGAATGCAGCTCTCTGCTGAGCAGGGATATCCGGCATGGCAGGAGCCAAGCTCCCACCAAGTCAGGTTGAAATCAAATTTCATTTGAGAAAGGGAAAGAGAAGTCCAAGGGAAGTGAAGTGGTTTTGAGTGCTGTATAAAGAGACTGCTGATCAGTTTTCTTCACCCTATGCCATTCATTATTTCAGGACTTCACCCTCAGTCTCGGGGTTGCAAGACCTAAATTACAATGTGTGTATTAATACATCAAATCATTGCAGACAGGGAGAGGATCCACTCTGTGTAGTGATTGTAGCCAGTAGTGTCTGTTTTTATAATTATATTTGCCTCAGTGCTATTCATTCTGCACTGATACCTGCGTTAGAAAGAAAGGAACTGCACATATTTTAAATTTAACCTGCACTGCTTTTTGTAGTCATGTACACAGAATGCATCCTTCCACTGCCAGTTTCTTTTGGGCATTTTAATTAGAAAAAGAGCCAGGAAAATAATAAGCATTTTTGCCTAAGATATTCTACGGTTTTAGCAAGGCGTTGGACCACATGAGTGCCAAAAATTCATTCCAACCAAAATTAGTTTATGATTCTAGGCCTGATTCCTGTTTAGAAGGAATTGCCACTTCCCATGGACCTGTGTGTGTTATGTGCTTTGAAGCCCCTTGCTGATGGGGCTACAGCTGCTGTATCCAAAGAAGCCAAGTCCAAAGTTGCTGCTGTGCCAGGACATCAGGGTATATGTGTGTGCATTGTATGTGGGGTTGTCCGCTGCTCAGAGATTCCTTGTAGCACCAAAACTTGGGGAGGATGTGGGGTATGTGTGAAATGAGGACAGGATGACAATGTTCATAGCAGAAATACCTCACAGTAATAGTTGTCAACTCCATTACTGTCAAATTAATTCTGAATTGTTGCCCATCATACACTGTTTAGCTTGAAGGAAGTGAAATGGTGGCTTTGCCTCCGTGGCAGAAATGAGAGTAGCTCAGCCCTCTGAGGAGCCTTGCAGACTGGCAAAGGAAATGTCAAATATCATTTGGTCAAAGAGAATTTTTAAAGTCCTCCAAGGAATAGTCCTTGCTCTATACGCTTTATCTCCACCAGATATATGAAACAGAGGGAGCTCTTCATTTAGGAAGTATCAGCTTTCAGATAAAGCTGGGGATGTTTGGAGTTGAGGCTACATTTGGACTGAGACAATGTAATTTGATTTTACAGGCCAAATCTGCACCTCCAAGCAGCTAAACGTCTTACTTGAGAGCAGCAAAGAACAGTAGATGGAACAACAGACTGAAATTCAGCATTAGCAGGCTCCGTTTCTGGATCAACAATTAACTTGGCATGTGACACCAGGCAGGTGCATGGCATTATTAGCACTCCTCCTCTAATCTGGCTCAGTGAGAATCAGTGCAGCAGACCTTCTAGCCCAAACCAACTATCTCAATATTTGAACTCTTAGGCAATATCTCAACATGTTTACACACTCTGGTAAGTGAGATTGCATGACAATGAGTGTTAAGGATCTGAATAAATGAAAGATTATCTATTTAGATGCCTAGTTAGAATTTAAATCCCCAAAGAAGTTTGTTTCTACCTTTGTAGTGCACATGCTGTGCCTAGAGAAAGCAAAAGATAAGGACAGGCTGAAAACAAGGGAGACTGATCCCTCGGTGGACCTTAACAATTCCCTGAATGCTTTTCTATCAAGTTGCTGTTTCATTTATTTTTTTTTTTCCTTCCCTCACAAGAAAAGATCTACAGGAGCTTTTCTTGAATCTCCAAGCTTACCAAATTGAAATTTTGTGGAAATACATTGAAGGAGACACTGGGAATGTGCAAGTCTGTCTCTGTGAACCAGGTAGAGGTCTTGAGAAAGCAGCTGAGGGATCTTCTTTCTCAACAGGGAGTTGAATGCAACGGTCGTTTAAAAGCACAACAAAGCTGAGTGCTACCAGACCTATATATTAATACCAAAATGATCTTAGATGTATGGAGTGTGAGATAATGACCAGCCCTTCTGATCTATAATGTTACTGATGAGAATGCTACTGGTACAGAGAGAATTAAATGTTTAAGAGTTGTATTCTTGGGGTGATTACACAAAACCTAGATTATGATTACACAAAACCTGGGGTCAAGCAACTGTTGTTGTTGCTTAAGGCTTCACAGATGATTGGTTGTTCTCCATCTTGCAAAGTGACCTTAAAATTTTAGTCAAAAAGGAACTTAGAAATTACAATGACAGTCTGAACTAATTACTCTGTTTGTGTACAGGTATTTTGCTATCCATGCATTCTGTGTGCCAGGCTAACAACAGTGCAAGATCCCAGCAGGTGCTGGTGAGAAAACAGGTGTAACTGGTGGGGTAATCTCAAGGAGAGAACAACCCCTGTTGCAAACTCCTCTGGCACGGACTTTACAGACTCGACAGATTTTGCCCTCTCCCTTGCATTCTTTCCTGGGCTCACAGCGGTGGCCGTGTGGCTCCCTGTGGCCAGAGGGAGAATTGCTTTTCCTGAGCAATCCCAGTGAAGATTTTATTTGTGGGGTCACTTTGACATAATTCTAGGAGGTGGCATTGTAACTTTTGGCTTTTAAATGCTTCAGTCTTATCCATATAAAGCTTTGGAGCATGACTAATTAATACAATAATCACCTCTCGCAGAGAACACATTAACTCCCTGAACTCCCGAGACTTACAGGATCAAAGGGAATGCTGGAAGTCTCTGAGAAATTGAATTAGCAGATTCTCAGGATGGCAGCCAGTAAGGGACTTCATGCACTCATGTGTGCTGAGGGATGAGCACCATGCCCCAGGGACCCAGGCAAAGCTGCTGTCTTCACTGGGATTACACCATGTGGGTACTTCCCTGAGGACAAAAGCAATGAGCTCCAGAGAGCTCTGGAGCCCTGTATTTATTCAAACTAATATTCTCTGAATCAAATGATCTAATTAACTAAACATGCATTTGACCACAAAAATGTTATGTTATTTTTAGCTGACATTGCAAACCTACATCAGGGTTGCCATCTTTTTCTCACTGAAACTCTGCATCTCTTTTCTGCAAAATTCCCCTATTTCTTCTGCTTTAATTCATCAGTGATCTGCATGGCTGCACTTAAATTTTGATTCTCAGAGTCTGTTATGTCTCTTCATCCTTTTTAATGATGAGATAAGCTTCTAACAGAAAGACAGACAGAAGTAATCAGGGTGTTTGAAACAAGCTGTACCCAACAATACAAGTAGTGTTTTCTTTCTGCTTGTAAGTAGAAAAAGAGAGGGCAATTACAGATCAGTGTGATGCATAAATTCATTCCAATCTGCATTTTTATTACAGATTTCCAGGCTTTATGGTAAATTAAAGATGGTACTGAAATCACCAAAATGGAAGCAAAATAGTCTTGGATTCTGAGCTTCAGCCCCTCCAAAACTGAATGAGGTATCACAGAAATCAGATTTCACATTCAGAAAGAGAAGTTCTCCATGGATTTAAGCATTTTTTTGTCACATACCACAATAATTGTTATCACCTTAATTTTGCAGACTTGGGGCCTGTGGACTGCCTGAGGTGTCAGCAGCCATTACCCTAAACTGTAGGTTTATACTCATTTATACTGTAGGTACTCACAATGTATTGTATCACAGAATAGCATCACTGTAACATTTTGTCCCTTTCTCTCTTTCCAGAAGGATGGTAGCAATCTGGAAGAAAAAAAAAACATAATCAAAAGCTGCACAGATGGTTATGTAACAGCTGATAGGTAGCTGCAGTTGCTGATGAGTATTTTGGAGGTGGCAGACAGCAAGGGCAATGAAGAATTAGTGCCAGCATTTAAAGGGACTCTGCCAGGCCACAACATAATCCTGATAAAAGAAATATCAATTTTTCCAGCAATAAGACTACTTAAATGGGAATAAATTCCCCCAAGGACAGGAACATCTCTTTCTTTCTCTTTTTTTTCTTTTTGCAAGACAATTTTAAACTGTGCTTTGCAGAAGCTTTCAGAAATTATTACCGTAGAAATATAAATGTTTTTAAGTGTCTTGCAAAAGCTTTTTGCTGTGTCCCACTCTGAATAAGGTATAGTGCCTTGTAGGAAAGAGCTTGGGTTGTGACAATAACCACAGTTCCCATCAAGTTGACTTTTGATGGAGTGCCAGTCATGTATCACTGCAGACTGCAGAAGGGGCCTACCGTGGAGTTTGTTTGACACAGGAGGGAGATCTGGGGTGTCCTTTAGGAAAAGCCTTGGCAAGAACCATGAGACCAAAGCCATCAGCAAGTGGTTGTTTGTAGCCCAGAGTGCTGCTGGCTCAAGGCACAGTCAGCCAGACCAGAACTGCTTTTCATGGTTCCCAGTCATCCTTAGCAGTGGGTTTGGAATGTGGTGTAACAATCAGATATGATTCTGACATAATGCTCTCTCAAACATTAAGCTCTGAATGACAAGGACTGGTGTTGGTTTAGGCTGCTGTGTTAGGAGCTCATCCTCACACAAAATTCAGAGTCATTCCTGATGCATTTAGCTTCCTTAGGCAGTCCCTCTCATTTTATAGGTGCCCTTTCTTTGAGGGTCCACTCCAGGCACAGACAATTGAAGCATAGCCATAACCTGTAACTGAGTTCTGTTCCTATTGGGCATTTTCCTTAAGCACTCTCAGGTGCCTCTGATAGTGTAGTCCAGCTTTTCCAGGAAATCCTGATAAAAGATATCCAGATAAAAATATAGAACTACCCTCTATTGCAGTGACTTTTTTATTCCCTATGGGCTGTCACAGGACTGAGGGCAAATATTCCAACTGACAGGTAATTCCCCTGGAAAGTCCTGAGTAGAGAACTTCCATGCAGCAGGTTCTCCCTCTGGTCCCAAATATTTCCAGGTAACTTTTGACATTTTCTGTTGCTGGATTTGTTGAGTGCCAGAATAACTCCCCTTTGAACATGACAGGAACAGCTTCAGTGACCTGGAAAATCACGATCTGTTTCTTCTCTTCCACTTGGAAGATTAGCCTTGAACTTTCCATCCTGCCACCAGCAGCTGAGTCTGAGTGTTTGGCAAGTTGTGATCGGCACCATGGGTCACAGAGCTGTGACCTCAGTGCTGAGCCTGCCTGGTGCCTGTGGCTACACAGAAACAGCAAAAGTTCCCCCGTCTCTGATCATAGGTGTCCTTAGCTCGCTCACTGAAGCGTTCTGAGCCTGGTTTCCCAGTCCCAGCCTCCCACCTCTCCCCTGCAGTAAGGTTAATGTATGTCTAGTCAGCACATCAGTGTGGGCTCTGAGAGGATAAATCAGGCTGTTGCTACAGGATGGCATTCAGGATCATGGGTGAAGTATAGAAAAGGCAAATACCTTGTGAGTATTGGAGACTCCTTCAGTAAAGGGCTGTGCCAGTTTTCAGAAATGGCCCAACTGATTCCCACTGAAGGCAAACAAGAAATAAATACATGTATATACACATTTGTTTTGAAGCCCCCTTCTCAAGGTATTTCTATGTGAACAAAATGTGAAACAAAGGACAAGATTTCATAAGTATATTGGCTGTAGCAGTCCTGCAATAGCTGGCTCCCTGCTTTCTCCTATTAACCTGAATGTATTGTGTCTGTCTTTACCATAATGAGTTCCACTCAGAAGTTGGTGCTGCCTAGGCAAGAGGTCATACTGATGTCATTAAGTGTCTTCATGGAAGCCTCCTACAGAAATAAAGCTTAAAAACTGTGAGAGAAAAAAGTAAGGTGGCCACCTTGCTCTTTAAATACTTGCGTCTAACCACAGTGTTTGTTGATTGTTTCAAATGAGGACAGCTGAAAATATTTAAATATATTTGAGCATGAAAGCAAAATTTGCTAAAATGTATTTGTCAAATGTAAATGTTCTAGAGGCATAGACGGGCTCTGCCTTTACAGAAGGGATATGGTGAGGCAGTGAGTCCCTTAAAGAGTTATATTCAGCCATTTCCCTTCTGTTATCTCCATTGATGACTGTCTCTACAAGCTTCACTGCCCACCTCTTGCTTGGCCATAAAGTTTAAGCCAGAAAGAAACACGCTGCCATCTGTCTTAACTTTCTGATGAGAAAATTTCACCCTGCTAATATAGATAGAACTTCAGTTAAAGTTTATCTTTCAAAAAGAAACACTGATTTATAAACATAAAAAAAATCAGAGAATGTCCACTCACCTTAGTTGTCTGCTCCTAAACTTATTTGCTCAGATAAAAATCTGTGCATTTTCTTCTAATTTGCCTGATTTCATCTTCCAAAAACCAGTTCATGCTGCACCTTTCTCCATTAGTCTAAAGAGCTTGTAAGTACCAGGCATTTTCTCCACATGAAAGCACTTATTCACTGTAATCACCTTACCGTAATATCAGTGGGACCAGATTTCAGTTTGGTTTGAGAATAAAACACCACAGATTGATAAAACATAGTTCAGGAAGCAGTGGAGCTAATGAAGTTTGTATTCCTGAGGATTTGTATCTCATAGTTAAATTCTCTGGTGTCTCAAGAGCACACAATAATCAAGGGTTTTCCCAGCGGTGAACCCATCCATTATCATCATCATCATCCACGTGGACTCTCTGGTATAATAACACGGTTGAGCACTTTGGGATGTTTCTTCCCTCTCTGCTGAGTTATTTTTTTGGAATTTGTAGGAGGACAAGAGACATAGAGACCAAGAGAAATATATAGCTGATATGATCAGTTAAGTTATACTTCCATAGGGAACCAGACAAAAAAACCCCAAATCAGTTTATACAAAGAAAACACTAGCTTTTAAACCTTTGCAGTGGAAAATACCACTCCAGATGCTTCCATTTGAACTGTCTTGTTTTCAAAACCTATTTTTGTTATTGTCATCGGGAAACCCACACACCAAGACCCTCACTAAGGCTATGGGTGTTACCCTTGTACAACAGCTCCAAAATTCAAATCTTTCCTGTTGAAAATCAGGCAGCCAGTTTCTTTTAATTTGAGCTTAGGGACACCTGGGAATTTTGCACCATATGGTACCAGAATATTTGCCTTCTTCAAAAACTTTCTGTCTCTCCATCCTCTGCTACAACCACATGGCCTTTTTTTCCTGATGTTCAGTTGCATCAGATATAACTGATATTCTTGGCTTAAGAATTTATTCATTCCTCAAAGCAAAGGATTGTTATGAGGTTCCTGTGTATTTTTACAAGGAGCTATAGGATATCATGTACTCACATTGTCAAGAGTACAACAGTGACAGGTGTCTCCTGTTAAAACACTGTTACAACTGTTTATGGATCTTGCTCCATAGAAAATACTGTCTCTACTCCATCTATCTCACACACTGGTCACCTTTAACTTGCAAAATCTGACCATGTATAATGACTGGTGCCCAATTAAATGAGGCATTGCAATTTGAGATCAGTCTGGTATGCAAACTCATTCCTTCATTATCTGCTACCAAAACCCACACCTGAAACAGGTATTCTACTTGTAATAGATAAGCACTGTTTTCTCCTTTTGCTACTAAGTAAGCAAAATGTAGTACTGATGAAGACTAAACTCTGCCATTGTCCAAACAGAATAGGAATAGGGGTCACACTATGTCTCAGCTGGCAGTTGCTTTTTAAAAATGTATGATTAATTCTTGGGCTGAGAGATGGCAGTCATCCTGTGTGAAGAGAAATAGGTTTCATGTGATGCTTTCTTCTGGTGTGTGGGGATAGCACAGGTTGTAAGACATTTTATGTTCTGTTTCACAGCATCCTTTCTTGATAGCAGTGGATGTGGAACTTTGACAGTTACATTATGGATAGAACTACATGGAATGAGCCAAACCATGGTCTTCATAAGCAACATGTGGTGGCCAGCTATTTCCACTTCTGCTGACAAATCTTCATGCCTCATTACATACAGAAAGCAGACTTGACCATTATAGATCATCAGAGCACTTTCCCTTAAAGACAGGAATTTCCAGTTGCTTTCCAATAGGACTGAGATGAAAGTGCTAGCATATTCTTATAATCCTTACTGTTGATATTGGTGAGTGACTTCAAAATTTCTGAAACAACACTGTTAGATGACTTTACAATAAGAGGAGCGGAGCTTGTTGTCTTTCCATCTCGCTCTTCTTGTGCAGCCTCTTTCACTGGGGTTATTTGGTAACATTTCTCATCTTCAGTTACACCAGGATAGAACAATGTCTTGTTAAGTTTGGGCTGCTTTGTATTGAAGATTTTGGAAAATTGTACCAAAAGGAGCTGGAACTCTCTTCCATCTTTATTTAATGGCCATACATAAATTACCTATTGTGTTTTTGTAGCTTGCCTTACTTCAAAGACACTTTTTGCTGTGGCTAACAGTAGTTGCTGTAGTTTAGATGGGAAGAAAGATAGTGGTATTGATGTGATTTTGGCTTGATGTGGTATCTCTATATCAGGTTTTAAAATCTGTGTCCAAGGTTCTTCAGTAACTTGAAGAGGATCAGAGATTTCACAAACGGATGCTTTGTCCTCTTGGTTAGCATGAGTTAGTGAGAAGCCTCATGGCAGAGAGAGCTTTCCAGCTGAGGTTTCATTGCTCTGAGCATTAAAATCTGTTGAGAACTTTCCTCTGCCACCAGAGGTCATGCCCCTCTTTTCTAGCATGTTGAAGTCTTCCTCACTGTTAATTTGCTGATTCTCTGGCAGCAGAGCATATGTAGGACTGGTATCCATCTCCAAAAAAGATACTGCCAACCTTGACTTAAATTGGCAGGGAGTTTCTACTTACTCCAGTAGGAATTTATTTACCCAATTGTGCAAGCTGCTGGTGGACTGGATCTATTTTGTTTAGATGCAGCATTCCCTCATGTAAGAAGATATAATCTTCTTAGACACAACACCAGTAAAATCAATGCACATTTTTAATAAACATGGTCTTAACTAAAGACTTTTACAATCAATTTTGCACTCTGCTTGCAGCGTGATTTTGCTTCAGCAATCAGTCCTGGCCTAGTGAATCCAGCCATTCACTCCTCTCTGCTGTAGCAGAATCAGACCCAGCAGTTTTTTCATGGCTTTTAATAAAGATGTAAAAAAAAAAAAAAAATCAAGTTTAGATGCTTATATGATACATATTGAAACCTACTAAGCACCTGTGCTAGACAATCATAAGAACATTGTGGAATTTACAGTAAAAGGAAATGTGAAATTTAAATGTGTATCAGGAGAGAAAGGCAAAGACTGAGATGGATTAAAAACAAACTAACTTTGAATTAACTGCTGCTTCTCCAATGGTTATATTCTCTTAGGAATAACCTACTCATCTAAACACTACAGGCTTGATTTTGTAGAAAGGAAACACATACTCACCTTACATGAATGTCAATCACACAACTCTAAGGTGTTTTTCAGCCTGCCTAAATACTAAAAAACCCAGTGAGTTTTGTGTCTGTAACTGCAGAAGTTCTACTACTTAAAATCAAAAAGAAATGTAATAAAGATAAGTTCAGTAAGCCTCTGTTTAGGATCATGAAAATTAAACTTTGTGAATCTTTTTATCTGGTAAAAATGAATAAATTGAAAAATAAAATTACATTTCCTCCTCATCGAGGCTGTACCTCCTGCATTCATGATGCATGCATCTAGATGTAATCACATAATTCTATGACTCTAACCAAGAATAATTATAAATAATTATATCAATTTTCAACAAGTTATTTGAATAATTAATTGTACATATAGGAGGAGTGAGACCTTCTGTAGAAGCAGACTGTAAATAAAATTTTTTCCTTTTCTTTATCTGATGAGTGGGGATTTTTGGTTTCATTTTTTCACTTATGGTTTTAGGGATTTTTATTACATCCAGCATAGCAGTGTGATAAAGCTAGGACTGGTCTTCTGACCCAGAAAGTCTCTTAGTATCTTAAAAAACAAGGAGTCTTAGAAACCCAGAGACACAGCAATTAAACTGAAATTTGGAAAAAAAAAAAGGTATGAGAAAAGGTGTATGGTTTTGAGATAGAGAAATCCTGGTTAACTGTGAAGCCAGCTTAAAAAGCAGCAAATATAGCTGCAGAAGAGAAAGTCTCCTTGATTCTCAGAAGCCACAGCTCTTCTGTGAAGACTCTGAACTGATGTACTGATGTGGCTCATTTGCCATAGTCTCGAACTTGCTTCCTAAGATCCTATGCACCACTTTAAGACTTCCTAGCCAGCTGTCATTGTCAAACGATTCCTGCCGAAAGCACAAAAAATCAAACAAGAGATGTTTTGACAAAGAGACCAGTAGAAAAGAATCGCAACTATTGTGTCACCATGGCAGGCAGGTTCCCTGAGTTCACAGACTGAAGGTGGCTCAGAGAAGGGGCAAGCTGCCCCATTCCTGTTGCAGGTGACTAGAAGCCTTGTGAGTATCAGCACTGTTAAAGCACTGCAGTTTCTCTTGCCAGCAGCCACAGGGAAGCACACTTGGTGCCACTGCCACTAACTGGTGCAGAGGATACACTTTTTGCTCTGTTCATCATAGAGGTGCCAAGAACCCTTCACGGACTGCACCTGAGAGAGCAGGGAATGTAACTGAGAGCTCTGATCAAATGTCTCTTGTACTGATAGTGGCTGAACTTGTGGCTTGTCAGCTCCGTGTGACTCACCCAAACAATTCTGACAGAATCACAGAATGGTTTGGGTTGGAAGGGGCCTTAGAGATCATCCAGTTCCAACCCCCCTGCTGTGGGCAGGGACACCTTCCACTAGACCAGGTTGCTCAGAGCTCCATCCAACCTAGTCTTGAACACTTCCAAGGTTGGAACATCCACAACTTCTCTGGGCAACCTGTTCCAGTGCCTCACATTGCCACAGTAAAGAATTTCTTCCTAATATCTAATCTAAACCTGCCCTCTTTCAGTTTAAAGCCACTTCCCCTTGTCCTGTCCCTATATTTTGTCAGTCCCTGAGTTTAAGAGAGAATCCCTTTTGTCATGGATCTCAAGGTCCTCAACACAAGTGAAAAAACAATGACTATATTCACATGCCTTATAATGTCTTTATTTATACATTCAAAAAAGCCCCTGTAAGAAATCCTTCATTCTTCTCCCACCTTAAAACTCACTGACTGCAAAGCAGAACCTCAGACTTCAGATTCCCCTGTGACTTTGAGTTCATGGATATAAATCTTTCCCATCTGAAGTGGTCTCACAATCTGATTGTTATGGCTGGGGCTTACCCTTTCCCGAATGCAAGGCAAGGCAAGGCAAGGCAAGGCAAGGCAAGGCAAGGCAAGGCAAGGCAAGGCAAGGCAAGGCAAGGCAGGTTCTTGCAGGGCTCTTCTGTCTCCTTTGTGGATGCTGGCCTTTCACAGCGTGATTTTCTGCACACTACTGAGGCACATTAAAAATTTTTGATTTAACAACAGTTTGATTTAGGAAACCCACAGAGTTTTTGTGGATTTTATGCAGTGTAAGTGCTTCATTTACTATGCACTTTCCTGAAAACATAAGCTGTCAACATAAAAATGCTAGAAAGCTTTCTTTCATTTTTGTTCCTGCTACTCCTGTAATTCTCTCTTTTATTTATAAAGCCTTCACTGACATATACAACAATTTATTTGGAAGCTTAATAACAGAGACAGCATAGTGGCAAAGACTCTTTAACAAGAGGATTCTGAAAGGCAGAAGAGAGTAATAGAAAGATGAATATCAGTCTTTGTTTACTGGAAACAAATAAAACCCTGTGACAGTCTCCTTGCCACTGCTCTGCCACCCGTGGAAGCAAGGAGAATAGTCCTTAGCTAAGCACAGGTTTTTGTTAAAAATGTAAAAGACAAAATACTGTGCATAGTGCATAAAATGTCAGTGATTTTCCCAAGCTGTCAAATTCCTAACATTTCCCTGGCTACAATTTATCTCAGAATTTTGGTGACAGGATAATCAGCACAACATTTCAAACCTTCAAAAAGTATTTCACTATCTTAAGCTGCTTCTTTTTTCCAATAATTTTTTACATCAGTATTTTCAACTTTATCATCATGTGATTGAAAATGAAGGCCTCTTGCCCCCAGGATGCTTGTTAGAGCTCCCAACAAAGGTACGCGACTACATTTGCCATCAGCTCCTATGTGTGCCACCTGCTCCCAGAGGCTCTGATGATACCAGGCAAAACTGCCACATGATATTTCTAAGCAAGGCCATGGGGCAGGACTTCTTCATAGGTCAGTGACTGTAACTGTGGGGCTTGTGCTTCTGGCACCTTCACTTAAAATGAACAGCAATCTGCCCAAACAGGCCAGGGCCTGGCACAGGGATGAAGAGCTTCCTGTTTCTGCCTACAAGACACACAGACAGCCTCCAGACCTCTGCTGTCAGTAAGAGGTCAGCGGACACTTTTCCTACTTTCAGGTGCAGGTGTATGAGTGCCAAAGTGAATGCAGAGACAGAAAAGACTTCAGCAGTAGCTGGCATTCTACCTGCAGTTTTTGCAGGAAGTATGAAGCATTAGCCAAAGGAAGTGTGGTGTGAATGAAACCGGAGAGGACCTGGCTGCTGTCCAGTTGTAACAGCTGGGTTATCAAGGCTTTGCAGAAGCTGTGGAGTCACTAAAGTGCCCCAAGGTACACTGAAGCCTTTTGAAGGCTCTGCTGCCTGCCTTTCCAGGCATGGTAGCTTGTAAGGCAGGAGATACTTGGCAGGAGCTGCACACTATCACACACCACCTTAGGACTATCCCTTCCAAGTGTACAGCAAGGTGCTGGATTCAGGGAAAGCCAGAGCTGCACAACATTTTGCAGGTGTGATGACCTGGGAGAGAACCTGGAAGAGATTCTGCCATCATTGCTCATGATGTGACTTTAATGTGATTTCTGTGCATTTTTCTCCCACAGGAGGAGGCAGGAGAAAATCTTATTTTGGGATCATAGCATAGGTTTGTAGACATTGGGAGTCAGAGAAATAGTGACTGACCTGGTAATGAAAATCTCTGTGACAATAATGGTGCATAGAAATCTGGTGATGGCCATACCTGAAAAACTTTCTCCCAATATATCTGAAGGGACTGTAAGTACAAATAAATTAATGAAAAAACATTTGAGACTGTCTGTTCCACAATAAGAAACTCTAATATTGTTGCTTTTAAAAAAATTAGGCAGCTCAAGTCAGCAAAATATTTACTTATTGTATCACTCAAAGCATTTTTTGACAAATATTTTGAAAGCTTCTAGATAGGAATTTTAATCTGGAAGGGGTACACTACCTCCCTTTCAAAAGAGGAGAAACTGAGGCACAGATCCTAAACCTGTCCACTTTCCTAGGAATGACTTAGTGAGACAACAGAAATCATGGATTATCGTACTAGAATCCTTCCTTAGAGACAATTCCAATTCTTTAAATTTCGATTTATTAAGGATTTAAGGACACTCCAGAATTTCATTTTTGAAGTTCTATACACCTCAAATAATCAGTCTTTTAATCAGTTTAAATACTGGTCTTAAAGATCAATTCAAGCACTTTCCGTTCTTAAGGTTAATGAATACTATTTTGAAAATTAGCATATATATGAAGACATATATAACATATATGGCTGTTAGTTTCCTTACAAGAAAGAGAGCTAAGTAATTACATACTTTCAAAATGTGCAGCCGTGCAGTGAATTTAAATATTACTTTACAGAACATAAGGAGTGGATAATAAAGCAAACCTGGAGTTAGTAGAATTCATATGCTCCCCTCTCTGAATGCAAAAATGTGTCTTTTCCCCTCAGTCTCCTCCTCATTAATTCCCATCCTCTCAGCTTGTCAATTTTACAGTCTTTTGTGTAAAGACTTGACCTGCTGCTGAATTTATTTCATGCGGGTTTATGTTTTCCTCATCTGAATGGTTTGTAATGCAAAACCTTCAAGGTGCAGCTGCTGCAACAAACTCCCTCACTGAAGGTTGCCTTGCTGCACACATTGCTCTTGGAGTCTCACTCAGCTTTGAATCCAAGCATTACAGAAGATGAGAAGGAGCATGGTCTTAAGAACAATAATTAATGCTGCTGAATTTTGTTCCTTTGCTGTCCTGTCCACGGCTGTGTTGTGCAGAATTTCTTCAATGAACATGTTCTTTGCTTCCCTCACAAAGCAACAGACGAAAAGTTGTGGGAAATTTTATCCTGTGGTACTTTATAGAGTGTTTCTCTTTGATATCCCAGTATTTTATATGTTTTTGTTAATCCTGTGTATGATTTTTGTCATTAAAGTCAGTAACCAGAACATTACCAAAAAATGATGTCATCTGTGTACACCAGTCCTAGGTAAATATAAAATTTCTGGGCATGGACCAAATGAGAGAAAGTGAGGGAAAAAACCCAATCTGCACAAAGACATGTAAGGACAAATGCAACTGAATATTAAAAACCCCAAACTACTTCTGTGGTGAAAATGAACTCAAATAAAACACTCGTTGTCTCAATCACTCCAGTATTTATAATTCCTCTTGTTGTCATGTAAAAATATTTCTAAGATCTCTTACCTGTCTAATGTTGAATACTTAACTCCTTCTTTTTTGCTAGAAGACTTTGGCACATTTGAGATCCTGGACTATGACATTCCATGTCTTTCACCTCTTTGAAAAGAAAAAAACCAAGATTTTTCTCAGCTGTTTTTCTAATTATTTTTATAAAGTGCATTTATTTTTCATTATTAATCATTTTTCTGGTTTTATTTTCAGTACTTTTCCTATTGAGCTTATTTTCACTTTCTGAACCTGGGCAATCTTCTGTGACTGGAAAACAAAAAAAGCTGCCAGAAACACACCTTAATTTGCTATAGTGCTTTACTCTGCTTTTTTTTGCTATCATTTTGTATAATTAAGCTGTGTTGGACTTCCACAGCAAAGTGTTAGACATTTATTTTTACCTGTTTCCATGTACAAGAAACAAAATACCTTTAGAGAAATATCAAGTTGCCTACCATATTATTTATCTTGATGTAAAAAAAAAAGAAGAAATTGAAAATAAAATATTAGAAGCAATATTGGAAACAGGCTATTGAAAACTATTTGGTGGCTTTTGGGGGCCTGAAGTCAGCACTTGTATTTTTCAGGACTAGAAATCTGAGAGTTGCTCCTGAACTAGAGACCAGAGTTGAAAATACAATACCTGACAAAAGAGGCCCCTATTTCAAACTTGATACATATTTTTCGGATCACTGGCATCTGGGTACACTTATATGTCCATATATAAGAAGAAAAAAATTATTATAATTTTTATAAGTAAGAAAATCAGAAAGAAAGAAAGTGGAGTGCCTGTTAAAAATTTTAATGACCACTTTTAGAAATGCATTTTTGTCAAAATTAGTCAGCTCTTAATAAGTATAATAAAAAGTAAAATGACTCTGCTGCTGGCTTTTGAAGCATGACATTTTGACATTTCTCTGATCCAAACCAACATTTCTAAAGAAACTTTTAAGACAGTCCCCAGACAAAACACAGCATTGAAATCCTACTCTATTTCTTTTGAAATATAAATAGAAAGGCTCCCATTGATAACAGTGGGAATGCACAATGACCTTTTGCTAATCTGAAAGTACAGAAGCTTGAAACAGAGATATTTGAAACCAGAAATGAAGCTTACAGCCTGAATAATACATACTGTACTGCTTGCCATTTTTATTGTGTAATGCCATAATTTATTCACCATGCTAATGGTGCATGTGAGGATTTTCTTTCAAGGTAATCGAAATCAGTAATAAACACGAACCCTTTAGATCACCCTGTTACTCATTAATTACAAAACTAAAATGTCTTCACACTGTATAATTCATTTGCTCATTTTTTCCTGTAAAGAACACACATTCTCTTCAGATAGAAATCTATACAATTTTTATAATGGACAGCAGGAGTTTTCATGCCTCCTGATGATAAAAGTAAAGGTTTTGATTTTTCTAAAGACTAGTAGAAGAATATTTGATAAATATTCAGTAATAGCATGACACCTACTCCCATCAAACCTATTTCAAACCTGAAACAAAATTGGGGAATAATTGAGACCATGTGGAGATGCAATATGAGGAACTGTTCTGTCCTGTTGCTGAATTTCGAGGTTAAGGCATACAACTGTTCCCTTTCACACCTGATTCAGGAAAAGTGTCCCTGCCCATGGCAGGGGGTTGGAACAAGATGATCTTCAAGGTCCTTCCCAACCCTTCAAGGTCCCTTCCAACCCAGGCCATGATGACTCCATGATTATACAAGCACGTTACAATGCTTTGCTGAAGGAGTTCCTGTTTCAGTCACAGCCACTTCCACATGGAGAGAGATTAAACTGAATCCAGAACTGCACCCTGGCATAATTCCTTATAGTAAATGATGCTAGAAAACACACTACAATCTTCTTAAAATTTCTGTAATGGCATTAGTAAATTGTGGTGTTACTCAGTGCCATTTAATGTAACCACAGTATTTGCTGGCTCAGTGTTTGGATGTGAACCCACACACTGCTGTTTCCAAATTTCACATTTTAAGCCATTACATTATTTGGTTTATTTTCAGCAGGTGGTTTGTGTACGATGTAGCATGGGTGTTCGTATGTGGTGGGACAGTAGAGCTTCCATGACTTTTGTAGTTTTTCATGGAATGGTATTTTGAAGAATTATGAGAAATTTTCCTCACTGGTTTTAAAGGATGATTTTCACAGAACATGCTGAGTTGGGAGGGACCCACAAGGATCATTGACTCCAACTCCTGGCCCTGGGCAGGACACCCCAAGAGTCCCACCATGTTCCTGAAAGCATTGTCCAAAAGCTTTTCGAGCTCGGCCAGGCTGCCTGGTGCTGTGACCACTGTCCTGGGGAGCCTGTGCCAGTGCCCAATTGGAACCTTCTGGGTGAGGAACCTTTTCTAATACCTAATCTAAACCTGCCCTGACACAGCTTCAGGCCGTTCCCTCAGGTCTACCCCTCGTCTTCCCCTCATGAGGAAGCTGTAACCACAGTAAATCCAGACCAGATTTACATTATTTTAAACAGCTAAACTTTTTTAAAGCATTTCTGAATATTAGAAAACCCCCTCTTCTAAGATATTCCGATTTTCTGTCATTATCTATCCAACAGATGTAAACATTTCAGGAAAGGCGATGATTTACTGTTATTTTTAATGGAAAAAAAACACCCCTTCCTGAGGAGCTATGAATATGCGGCCCATTGATACCTGCAGGCCCGGTGATTTGTCTAATCAGGAAGAAGGGAACGGAAGAGGAAGAAAAACGGAAAAGGTAAAACGCGGGGGGAAGGAAGCGGAAAAGTGGGAAAAGCCGCGGTGGGTGTCTCCCTCAGCGCCGGGCGGGGCGGGGCGAGGGGCGGCCCCGCCCCGGTCTCGCGG
>VWZT01007071.1:158-10519 GCA_013397055.1 Pachycephala philippinensis | reverse complement strand
CGGGAAGCGCCCGCTTCCTGCGGAGCAGCTGGAGCTGGGCCGGATTTTGGGGAGCCCCGAGCACGGTGCGGCCGGGAAAGGGCTGCGGGAGGTCGGAAAAGGCTCCTGAATCTCAGCCAGGAGCGAGGCCGGCAGGGATCGTGGAAAACAGTGAGTTTGTGTCGAGTCCTTGGAGCTCTTCCCCCGAATTCCCGGTCCCTGGAAGTGTCCAAGGCCGGGCTGCCCGGGGCTTGGAGCGACCTGGGACAGTGGAAAGGGGGTGGAACGGGATAATCTTTAAGGTCTCTTCCAACCCGAACCATTCCATGAGCCCATGTGGCAATCGGTCTCAAACAGGGTTCATAAACACCTTTTCCCTCACCCTCAGATGGGGGGTGGCCATTCCCAATCCCCCCGAGCAGAATTGTCCTTCCCACCGCTTCCTGTTAACAGTTGCGATGTTTTGTTAATGCATTTTGGGAGGGATTCAGGAATCACAAATCCCCCTCTGCCGCTGCTTTCCTGCCCCTGTTTTAAATTTCAGATAAATTTGGCACAGATCGTGTTTTCCATCACTGAGTTTAAACCCTTTCAGCTCATCCCGCCCCTGTGTGCGACGTGTGTCGCCTCCGTCCTTGGCTCTATTTCCCCAAATCCATTTTATTTACCCAGCAAAGCAAAATAACAAATTCCTGAAGTCATCCCTCACCCCTTTCCCACTAAACCCATCATGGGGGTTTTTTTCACAACTTCCCTGGGGAAAGGTCGTGCTGGGAGCTCGCTGTGGGAGGATTTTGCCGGCCTGGATGTGCCGTGGTGGTGTCAGGAGGTGAAAACCCCTCGGTGACTCAGGACTAACGTGTTCCTAAACCCAAAAATACCATTTTAAACTCCCGGTGAAGCCATTTTTTGGAGGAATTACAAATTCTTCCAGAGGTGCTGCCACCCCTTGCAGTGCTCCAGGGACAGGGGCAGAGGTGTCCATGATTTAGAGATGCTGTGACTGGAAACTGGGAGTCACTGGTTCCAGTTTGGCCATTTTTTTGTCTTCTCCCCCCATTCCTTCCCTTTCCCCCTTCCTTCCCTTTCCCCCCTCTGGTCCCACTCAGCCCTTGGCTGAAGGAGGGGAGGATTAGTTATTTTTTGGCTCCCTTCAAACCACCAGACACTGCCAAAACCGAACATGTGGAAGATCTTTCCTAAAATGTTACGTTTTGTTCCACGTCTGTCCTTAATTGAAGGGGAACGGAGCCAGGGCCGGGGTCTGCAGGGACCCGGGAGGGTTTGGGATCCCCGTCCAGGATCCAGGGGGAGCAGGGCTGGGCTCGTGGGCCCCATCCATGTGATTCCTACAAGCCCACGTCTCTCCTGGGTGAGGCAGCCGGGCGCCCACACGCAGGAGAGAGCCCGGAGTACCCTGGAAAAAAAAATCCAAGTCGTGCTGGCAAATGCTGCGGATGGGGAGCAGCTCCGAGTGTGTCCAGAACAGGTTCTGCCTGTTCATGGCAAGTGTTCTCTGAAAAAATAAAGCAAGCTGGAGAAAACGTTGTGAGGAAGGGGGAGAAGCAGCAGCAGCTCGGAGCTGGGAGCAGGGTGGGGAGTCCCTGCTGCCTGCTCCCAGGTTTCCTTCGGACCTTCTGGTGCAGAAACAGCTTCGTTCTCACCGCTTGGGTTTTGTACAAACCGATGTAAATCCTAAAATCCTGCAAATCTCCCCAGGTGGCGGGCGGGACGGGCTGCAGTCCCTGGGGGAATCCCGAGGGAACGCTGGGGCTGGCACCAGGGATGGGGAGCCTGGCACCGCGGGGCTGGCAGCGCTGGGGCGATCCCGAATCCTGCCTGGGGCACGCTCACCTGGCAGCAGGAGCAGCAGGGAGCTCTCCAGGGATGGGGAATCCAGGGATTGCCCACGCTGGGCTCCCGGCACGGCCGCTGTGGGTGCTGCCCGCGGGTCACGGGAGGGTTTGGGATGGAGGCGACCTCGGAGCTCCTCTCCTTGCACCCCCTGGAAGTGCCCAAGGCACTGGGACAGTGGGAGGTGTCCCTGCCCCTGGCAGGGGTGGCACTGGATGGGATTTAAGGTCCCTCCAACCCAAACCAGTTTGGGGTTCAGCCCTGTCATTCCAAACTGGATGAACGTGCTCCCAAAGCCTGTGGCAGCTGAGCCTAAGCCCTGCCAGGCCTGCCTGGGCTCAGGAGCTCGTGCTGGCGAGTCCCGGCCCAAGGCACAGCCCAGCCTCCTCCTCCTCCTCATCCAGAGCCATTGTCCAGAAAGGAAAAGGCGAGTGCTAATTAAAACTCAGCAGCCCTTGCCACACACGCGTTTACCTCAGTTTGATGACAGCTCCCAAGGCTTCCAGAGGTATTTTCGACCATAAATAGCCCCTTGCTCCCTGCCTGGCCCGGGATGTGCTCCAGAGCCTCCCACAGCCGGCTCAGCCCAGCAGGACCCGCTGTTCCCGGGCTCTTCCCGTGCTCCGTGAGCTCCCTCCCGGGTGCTGCCGTGGCATCTGCTCCGAGCTGAGGCACGGGAATGTGCTCCAGAGCGTGTGTGACAGTGAGGGGACAGAGTGCAGCTGCCAGGGAGGGCATTTCCCTTTTTTTTTGGCCTTTGTGGTCGTTGCTCTTGGTGGTGCTGAACCGGGATTTCCTTCACTTCTCCTTGGGTTGGGATTTGCTTCTTCCCACCTCAAGCCGGGGTTCTCTCTGTGGTGACTTTGTGCTCTGCTCTCAGATGTGGGGTTTTCCTTCCCTTTCCCAGATGAACCTATTAAAAGCTCCTTTTTTTGTTGTTCTTTTGGGGTTTTTTGATGTTAGCTCAGCCCTGCTCCCACCGGGCTCTCCAGGCTTTCTCTTGGAGGCAGGAGGTGTCTTTGGGATGCTTTGGGTTGGAAGGGACCTTAGAGCTCATCCCATTCCAGCCCTGCCATGGCAGGGACACCTCCCACTATCCCAGGCTGCTCCAAGCCGTGTCCAACCTTGGGCACTTCCAGGGATCCAGGGGCAGCCACAGCTTCTCTGGACACGCTGTGCCAGGGCCTCAGCACCCTGTGAGTGAGAGGGGAGCAGGGAATTCTTGTGGGAGGCATTTGGCAGCATCAGGCTCTAAGCTCCTTATCCGTACACGGGAATTTGGACTGGGAAGTGAAGGGATTTTGCTGATTGCTGCCAGCCTGGAGCCTCCTGCCAACC
Organism: Pachycephala philippinensis; assembly: GCA_013397055.1. Lineage (NCBI taxonomy): Eukaryota > Metazoa > Chordata > Aves > Passeriformes > Pachycephala > Pachycephala philippinensis. The sequence goes on along the minus strand of VWZT01007071.1, from coordinate 7,348 downwards.
TCTGTCCCACAGCACCCGGTGTTTCTGTATTAACATTAACCTGGCCTGGATTCCCCTGCAGCTCCTGAGTTTATCTTTCCACATTAATCTGCTCCCGAGGCCGGGGGAAAGCCGGATTTGCTGGAGCGTGGGGTGGCACCCGCCAGCTCTGCATCCAGCCAGGATCCATCCCGGAGCATCCTCCCCTGGCTCCTGAGCTCTGCTGTCGCGGGGATGGCTGTTTGGTGACGTGTTTGCAGATCCAGAGGGAAAGGGAGGCTCAGGGGAGACCTCGTTCCTCTCACAGCTCCCTGTGGAACGGGTGGGGGTCGCTCTCCCAGGGAACAAGCAGCAGGAGCAGAGGAAACGGCCTCAGCGAGGCTGAAATTCGATATTAATGCAAATTTTTCCATGGAAAAGGTTGTCAGGAACTGGAACAGCTGCCCAGGGCAGCGGTGGAGTCCCCACCCCTGGAAGTGTTCAGAGCCCGTGTGGATGTGGCACTTGGGGACGCAGTGGTGGGCACGGAGCTGGTGCTGGGCTGGACTCGGTGGCCTTAGAGCTCCTTTCCAGCCGTGAGCATTCCATGATTCCGTGTGTGGCAGGTGGGAGGTGGAGGCTGCGTGTCCCCAGACCTCTGGGAGACAGGGATTTGGTGCCAGTGCATCCCTGCAGGCCGGGGGGGTGCAGACTGGGCACTCACAGAGCTGCCTCTGCCACGTCCAGGGGAAAACCTGCAGCCAGGTGTTCTCCTGTGGATGCCCTCTCCTTTTCTTGGGTGATTCGGCATCAAAACCCTGTCCCTGCCTGGCTGGTTAGTCACTGTTGGAGCTGAGCAGCCCCAGAACCCGGCAGGTTTCATTTTTCCAGGGTTGTTTCTCTCCAGAGTTCCCTATAAATTGGTTTTTCCCCCGTTTAAGGTTGTTTTTGCAGCCGTTGGGCTCCGACAGTGACGGGAGCTGCGATTCCTGGAAGGCAGAGACAGAAAACAGAGCTGGGGAACTCCAGCTCTCCGTATCCTGCTCCGTTCGCTTCCCTTCCCGTGTCTGATGTCAGCCAGGGAAAGTGTTATCCTGTGCTTGCAGCTGGGGGAATCTGGGCTGAGGGCAGGATCCGTGACTCAGGGCTGGGGGTCATGTGGCGTTGGGATGCTGCTTCCACGTCATCCGCCTGAAACCATGGATTTATCCAGCTCATTTCACTGGGGATGGTTCCTGGATGCAGCGGAAGGAAATCCTCCCTCCCCCTTTTCCCTGCCACTGCTTTTTCCTCCTGGGAAAGAGCAAAATGGGGATGAGATCAGGCAGCCTGGCTTGTAAAAGCTGATTCATTTCTTCAGCACTTTTTTTTTTTCCTTCCTCCTCCTCTCCCCCATCCCTGCACATGCCAGTGCCTTTTGCCAGGGCTCCCAGCCCCATCCCTGTGGGAATGCTGGGGATGGGGAGGGAGCAGGGCAGCTCCTCCTGCCTGAGACTGCAGAAATCCCAGTGCCAGAACCCGGCCTGCCCTCGGGAGGGAATTGGTGTCCGGTGGGATGTGAGGGGCTGATCCTGCTGTATCCCTGCCGCTGTCCCTCCCGGAGCAGGCTGCTTCCCAGGCAGGATGGAGAACAGCTGAAAAGCCCAGAAATAAAATAAATCCCTAATCCAGAGGGTTCTGGCTGTGTAATTCCGGCTGAACTCATTCACATGGAAACTCAGAGCTGCATCCCGACCCCAGTGGTGTTTCATAAGACTCCGAGGTCGCTGTCCCTGCTCCTTCCCATCCTTAACTGCAGGGATTAGTCCCGCCTGGGATGTGATGCCCGGAGTGGGAGCAAGCAGGAGGCTGATCCTGTCTCTTCCTGAGGATCTGCTCCCTCTGAGCTGTGCCAGGGCCGTGTCCCAGCCTTCCTCCTGGATCAGATGGGAAAGATCCAGGTCTTGGGCCTGGCAAAGCCCCGCAGCATCCCAGAGCTTCCCTTTTCCTGAGCTGCTCCGTGACAGGGCTCAGTGCAGGATCCAGCCCATCTTGGCCTCTCCCTGTGATTATAAAAGTGATAATTGATATTTTTTTAAAGACTTCCTTTTCCTCTTCCCCTCACCCCATCCCTGCAGTCAGCGATGGGCTTTCAGGAACAGGTTCCTCTGGCAGGAAAGGGCCGTGCCTGGCCCAGACTCAGGGGTTCCTCACCTGCTTTTGGGGCTGGATGCTGCTGGGAGGGCCTGGAGGTGCCCGAGGTCCTGCTCCTCTCCCAGTGGATGGAGAATCCATCAGGAGAGTCTGGATTGCTCCTGCTTCCAAGCCTTGTAACCCCCCCTTCCAGCCGTGCCACCAATAGCTAATTAATAGAGCCAGTCCTTTTAAAGCCACTGGGAATTTTAGGATCTCCTAATGCCTGGCTATTAATAAAGTTCATGGTACTGTCACTAATTAAATTGCTTTTCTGCTGCAAAGAAAAAAAGGATGAGTTAAACATCTCCATAATGAAATTCTGTCTTTGAGACAGAAGGTTAAATTTGCATGATTAAAGCTTTAAAGGGCTTTTCCTAATTGAGAAAATGCTTCATAATTCATCCTAGAGCCTGAAAACCCGGCTGCACCCCCTGGCTGGGCCAGACTTTATTCCTCAGTGGTAATTTATTAACCCCACTTTCCTGACCAAATCTGGTTTGGCATCCCGGGATTAGCTGCATTTAAACTTAATTTTGCCACTTTGGTGATGAAAAAGGCAGAAAAAGGGTGGACAATTATCTACACCCAAAGCAAATCTACTGCAGGAGAAGGTGCTGGATTTTTTTTTTTTCCCTGATTTTCTTCTCTGGATTAGAAACCATCTTGTTTGCTGCTGACGTGTGTCCGTGGTTCCGGGGGAGCAGGGGCAGCACAAATCCGGAGTGCCAGATGTTGGAGGAGCTCTCGTCCCAGTAAAGCTCCTCCTGATTGTACTGGGGGAGTTACAGAGGGCAAAGGGTCTGGGCTTTTGTGCCTGACAGGGATAAAACATCATCCAAATGTCGGGGATAAAACATCATCCAAATGTCGTCTCCCAGGATTTCTGGGACATCTCTGGCTCTGCGTGCAGGGCAGGGCAGCCGCAGCGATGCCAAATGCTGGGAGGGATTTTATCCCATTTGAACCATTCCAGAATGAGTCTCGGTGTGCAGTGAGGAAAAGAACGGGTTCAGCTGCATCTTGGAAGTCCCTGGACGTGGGGAGGGCCCTGGTGCAGAGCTCTGGAGGAGCTGATGCTGGAGTTTGATCCAGCACCGTCCCCGGTTGCTCCCAGCAGCCGTGGGGGTGCTGGGATCACTCCTTCCCACTCTCCCTTTCCTTAGGATGCTGTGCTCTGCTCTGATAGCCAGGGAGCTTTTCCTAGAATTCAAACGAATGAGGAAAAGGGGTGTTTACAGTGTCCTCAGCCATTTCTGTCCCCTTTGATGTCTGTGTGCGCCGCGGCTGTCCGTGTGAGACGTGCCCTGCACGGGGCTCTGCACGGGGCTCTGCACACCCAGCCCGAGCCAGGAACAGGAGTTTGCCTTCCTTGGGTCATTTTTGATCTCTCTGATGGCTGTAGAGCCATGGCCCAGCAGCTCCCCGTGTCACCAGCTCTGTGTCCCACCAGCTCTGTGTCCCCAGCTCTGTGTCCCCAGCTCTGTGTCCCCAGCTCTGTGTCCCCAGCTCTGTGTCCCCAGCTCTGTGTCCCCAGCTCTGTGTCCCCAGCTCTGTGTCCCCAGCTCTGTGTCCCCAGCTCTGTGTCCCCAGCTCTGTGTCCCCAGCTCTGTGTCCCCAGCTCTGTGTCCCCAGCTCTGTGTCCCCAGCTCTGTGTCCCCAGCTCTGTGTCCCCAGCTCTGTGTCCCCAGCTCTGTGTCCCCAGCTCTGTGTCCCCAGCTCTGTGTCCCCAGCTCTGTGTCCCCAGCTCTGTGTCCCCAGCTCTGTGTCCCCAGCTCTGTGTCCCCAGCTCTGTGTCCCCAGCTCTGTGTCCCCAGCTCTGTGTCCCCAGCTCTGTGTCCCCAGCTCTGTGTCCCCAGCTCTGTGTCCCCAGCTCTGTGTCCCCAGCTCTGTGTCCCCAGCTCTGTGTCCCCAGCTCTGTGTCCCCAGCTCTGTGTCCCCAGCTCTGTGTCCCCAGCTCTGTGTCCCCAGCTCTGTGTCCCCAGCTCTGTGTCCCCAGCTCTGTGTCCCCAGCTCTGTGTCCCCAGCTCTGTGTCCCCAGCTCTGTGTCCCCAGCTCTGTGTCCCCAGCTCTGTGTCCCCAGCTCTGTGTCCCCAGCTCTGTGTCCCCAGCTCTGTGTCCCCAGCTCTGTGTCCCCAGCTCTGTGTCCCCAGCTCTGTGTCCCCAGCTCTGTGTCCCCAGCTCTGTGTCCCCAGCTCTGTGTCCCCAGCTCTGTGTCCCCAGCTCTGTGTCCCCAGCTCTGTGTCCCCAGCTCTGTGTCCCCAGCTCTGTGTCCCCAGCTCTGTGTCCCCAGCTCTGTGTCCCCAGCTCTGTGTCCCCAGCTCTGTGTCCCCAGCTCTGTGTCCCCAGCTCTGTGTCCCCAGCTCTGTGTCCCCAGCTCTGTGTCCCCAGCTCTGTGTCCCCAGCTCTGTGTCCCCAGCTCTGTGTCCCCAGCTCTGTGTCCCCAGCTCTGTGTCCCCAGCTCTGTGTCCCCAGCTCTGTGTCCCCAGCTCTGTGTCCCCAGCTCTGTGTCCCCAGCTCTGTGTCCCCAGCTCTGTGTCCCCAGCTCTGTGTCCCCAGCTCTGTGTCCCCAGCTCTGTGTCCCCAGCTCTGTGTCCCCAGCTCTGTGTCCCCAGCTCTGTGTCCCCAGCTCTGTGTCCCCAGCTCTGTGTCCCCAGCTCTGTGTCCCCAGCTCTGTGTCCCCAGCTCTGTGTCCCCAGCTCTGTGTCCCCAGCTCTGTGTCCCCAGCTCTGTGTCCCCAGCTCTGTGTCCCCAGCTCTGTGTCCCCAGCTCTGTGTCCCCAGCTCTGTGTCCCCAGCTCTGTGTCCCCAGCTCTGTGTCCCCAGCTCTGTGTCCCCAGCTCTGTGTCCCACCAGCTCTCTGTGTCCCTCCATGGCTTGCTCCCATCATCCTGCAGATCCAGAGGTTTTTCTCTCTCCTTCCCAGCTCCTTGGCAGTCTCTTGCCTCCCACCGTGTCCTCCTTTTGGGTGCTTCCAGCAGTGTCCTGCTCCTCAGGGAGGTGTTTTTGCTGGTTTTCACAGGGAGCAGAAATCCCTTCTGCTGCTTTTCTACACAGCTGGGTGTTTTCCCCAGGGATTTACAGGTGTCTTACACTCTCCTTTCCCCCTTTTTCCCCTTGTTTTTTGGGAAACCCCTCGGAGGACCGTGTGGGCTGACCCTCCAAACGCTGACTGCAGGACAAGGCTGCTCTTCCTGAAGCTTTGCAGCTGGAAAAAGCAAGGATTGCTGTTCCGAGGAGGCACTTTGAGTGCTCTGCACTATTCTATCCCATCTGAGGAGCAGCTCCAGAGCAGCCCCGAGTCTCCAGGGCGAGGAGCCGAGGAGCCGCTGCCTTTGCTCCCCGGGTCCTGGGGCCGGGAGGAGCTGCCGAGGAGTGATGGTTCAGCAGCTTTGGGAAAGCCAGGCCGTGATTCACTGGGATGGGACACGGGGAGGCTGGGCAGGAAGTCGGGATGCAAGGCCAGTATTCCACGTTTCCCCTCCATTTAGGGAACTTCCTCTCGATTGCTGAAGTCACTGGAAGTTTGTGAGGGGAAATCATTGCTGGGAGAGAGGAGCTGCTGCTGCTGCCTTACGTGTTTGTGTTTTCCCTGGAACTTGACCCAATTCCATGACTTTTTTTCCCAGCTGAATAGAAATTGTGTCTGGTTTGGTTCAGAGCGTGTGAGAAATAATAACAGGAGAAAATAGGATGCAAATGGCTGCTGGGAGGTGCCCCCATCCATCCAGCAAGAGCATTCCAAGACTCCTATGGAAACTTCCATCCTTTGGGATGCGTCTGCTCTGGGGGCAGGGTCGTGCCCTTCGGCTGTCTGTCTCCTGCTGGAAAAGCCAGCTGGGAGACGGCCCAGATGAGCGGGGAGCCTGGTAACCGGGGGTCACAGCCACGGTTTGAGTGTGCCCTGGCACAGCCCGGGAGAGCAGGGATTCCCAGAGCCGGGAAGGAGCAGCTGCGCTGAGGAGCATCCTCCGAGTGCCCTGGGCTGGCCCGGCGCTGGTGCTGTGAAATGCCGGGTTTGCCTTTAATTCCCGCTGTCCTCATTCCTGCAGCCCATCTGCGGGATGGAGATGAGTCACCCGATCTGAGGAGGAGGAGGAGGGCTGGCAGGTGGCTCCTGGAAAGCCGCCTGTGCAGCTCTTCCCTGCAGTTTCCATAGGATAAGATTACGGCCCGAGGTCACTGGGAAGCCTTTCCTCCTCGGTGAGGGAAGGGAAGGAGCTGTTCATTGTTCTGCGCTGACCTTCCTGCTCCAGATCAAGGAATTCCTGTGGCGCGGTGGGGAGGGGAGAGATCCCGGTCTCAGCTGCTGAGGGGGTGGAAGCTCGGGGTGTTCCGAGCCACGTTTTCCCCGCTCACGTGTCTGGAGGCAGCCGAGCACCTCGAGTGCCTTGGCACGAGCGTTTTCCAAGGCAGCGATTCCATGATCCCATCGTGGAGCTCATCCCTGGCGCTTGGGTGCGAGGCTCAGCCAGGACTGGCCTCTCGTGAGAGATGGGAAACAGGGAAGGAGCCGCAGGAGAAGGCTGAGAGTTGGATTTCAGAGTGGAAAATGCTCCTGGGAGCTGTTTCTCAGGAGGATCAGACCATGGGGGAGTGTCCAGGTGCCCCAGCCAGGTCAGATCCATAGGGATGACATTGGGAGCCAGCAGCAGGGCATGCTCGGAGGGGCTGGAGCCTGACAGCTCCAGCTGCTGTTCCTCCTCTGGTTTGCCAGGAGAAATCCCAGGATCATGGAATGGTTGGGGTTGGAAAGGACCTGGAAGATCACAGAGTCCCACCCTGGGGGGACACCTTCCGCTGTCCCCGGCTGCTCCAAGCCCCGTCCAACCTGGCCTTGGACACTGCCAGGGATGCAGCAGCCATTGGGAATGTGCCTCCCTCTTCCAAGGCTGGAGGTAGTCGTTCCTCCCCTACTCTGCACAATAAACACTGGGATCTCTTTTCTGCTCCTCAAAGTAGGTCAGGAGTTGCTCGGATCAGAGTGTGCTGTGCTGTGGGTGTGCCCAGCTCGCCCCAGCCCGGACTGCCTCCTGCCTCTGGGGAAGAGCTGGGATCCCG